>NIVC01003323.1:100000-104176 GCA_002269645.1 Macrostomum lignano
AGCGGTGAAGAACTCAGCCAAGACTCTTGACTGTTCAAGACGCACGGCTGACAGAAGAATATTTCTAGGAATCTCGAATGGGATTTCATTTTTTGCGCAGAGAGAGTCGGGAATAGGTCAATCGAGGTCAAATTTAGTACTGATAGAGCATGTTTTTAATGCTGTGCAACTGGGAGAAGAGATAGTAAAACTGAGAGGGAGTGGGAGCGGGAGCGGGAGCGGGAGCGGGAGCGGGAGCGGGAGCGGGAGCGGGAGCGGGAGCGGGAGTAGCAGATCAGTCAGAGAGAACAGACAAGGGGTAACCGAAGAGCAGCAGAGCAGAAGTGAACAAGAAGATACTAGAATTCTTCTCAGCTAAAAAGTGCCGTGATCGCTAACGAACTATCATGTGGCACACTGCGCACAGTAGAGGAAGTCATGACAGCTCCACTAGCTCGTATTCCACTTCGCTGTCTTGCTGTTTCCTTCGCCTCGGGAGGGGGGGGGTGGGCAGCCGACCCAGCAGTATGTCATCTAATTGGACTTGAATGCGACTTAATTGGGGGTAGTTTCCAGCAGCTAAGGGCTTTCTTCTTCTTAAACTCTTCTTTTAGTTTTATTGGTTAAGCTGGGTCCGGCAAAAATCTTGGGTTTCTTTTGCTGATTCCAAGGCCTTGTCACAGACTATTTTTGCTGAGTAAAATCTAGGCTGACACAATTCAATTGAAGTACAGTTAAGCCTTCAAATAAATTTGTTCTTTGGTACCCTGTGTACATGTATTGATACAAATCTGTGCTGAGTCGTGCTCAGGGATCAGGAACTGTCTTCCTATAACTCTCTACCCGAGCTAGCAGAAAGAATTCCTCAGAAATAGATGCTTTTATTCTCAATACAGCTTGCTGGCAGGGAGGCTTAGAAACGGCTCAAGTAAGAAGCTGAGCAGCCGTGTGAGCCGGCATAATTCAGCTCTCAGATCATCCTGTCATGCTTTATTTAGAAGTTGCGGCATCATGATATTCGCATTCTGAAATGCCAAATAATACTGCAGCAGGGGCGCTCAGTGATTGCGTAATCATTGCTTCGCTCTGTGGGAAGCAAAAATGTCATGGATACGAGGAATAATGAGGATATTGAGTCCACTCTCTGAGTTCCACGGATTTATGAGCGATGCGGTGCTTCCGAAGCTCAAGCAGGTTTGATTAACAACTCAAATCGCTTGTTTGCCTGCCTGACTCTGGTAGCAGTTTTGAACACATGTTTCAGAACCTTTCTGAATCAACCTTATGTAAAACATCAACCTTCAGAAGAACCTTCATCAAAAGAAATACCTTCTTATCTCTGGGTCGGCTTTCGATAATCAAGCAGTTAAATCTTGTAAAAAACTGAAAATACTACTTCAAATAGCTCGATGCGTTTGGTGCTGGTATAAAATATCGGGCAGGAAAATTCAGCCATAATTTACCATCTAATTCCATCGTTTCGTGAACTGATTCTGAATCAAAGATTGTGAGCCATTGGGCCGCTGGCAGCTTCTCGTTGTAACCGAGAGATCGGTGTCTGCACTGAAAACTGAAAGATACGAGTCGTAGCATTTGGTGAATGGGAATTGTCTGTCTGTCTGTCTGTCTGTCTGTCTGTCTGTCTGTCTGTCTGTCTGTCTGTCTGTCTGTCTGTTTGTCTGTCTGTCTGTCTGTCTGTCTGTCTGTCTGTCTGTCTGTCTGTCTGTCTGTCTGTCTGTCTGTTTGTCTGTCTGTCTGTCTGTCTGTCTGTCTGTCTGTCTGTCTGTCTGTCTGTCTGTCTGTCTGTCTGTCTGTCTGTCTGTCTGTCTGTCTGTCTGTCTGTCTGTCTGTCTGTCTGTCTGTCTGTCTGTCTGTCTGTCTGTCTGTATGTCTGTCTGTCTGTCTGTCTGTCTGTCTGTCTGTCTGTCTGTCTGTCTGTCTGTCTGTCTGTCTGTCTGTCTGTCTGTCTGTCTGTCTCTTAGATATATTTGAGTACCACTAAGACAGACGTTAGAGTGTGAAATGGCGGTGCAACCTACTCAGAATGAGTGGTGGCAGCTTCTGAGGTGTGCAGTGATGGCCCGAGATATTATATATATCTCTTTTTTAAGAAAATGGCATAAATCGTGTGTGGATGTAGCTGAATCCGATGGTACTGCTCAGAACGGAATTAATTGCTCGGTCGATGCTTTAAGCTGAATTTATTTCTGTCGCGACAAAAACTATTATATTGGGTGAAAAAATAATGGACTCTGTAGTACCACTACAGAGAAAAATACTGGAGTCTGTTGTTGGACTATCTTATCTAATGTTTTTTTGCGCTATATTTCTTTGCGATATAGCGCGGTGAGTCGCTATAGTACGTGTGTAGGCTCCTGTGTGGGCTTTATTTCAAATATCGCGAAGATATTTTAAGCATATGATTTTAAAAATCTTTTTATATAAGAAATAGCTAAATATTTTACATACATATAATAAACTAATTTCACGTTCTGCTTTGATGTTGTACATTTTATTTGTTTTAGCTGCTGTGTATGGTAACTTCCATATAAATTGTTTTATTCTTAGAAGCAGCTCGGAGATTTAGTTTGGTAGCAGATGTGATTGACGTTGAGCACTTTGCAACTTTTAGGAGTTAGGAGTGAATTAGGCATTTTGTGTAGCCGGGTTTAGTTATGTTGATCTGATATGTATAATCATTAGTTTTTATGTTTGATTTTCTTTGTGATATGTATGTCATATATGTCAGACTATACTAGTGTAACTAGCCTATGACTATGTTTGACTATGGGCATATTTCAATGATTGTGGATTTAAAATTCATGAAAACTGATTTTCGTGATTTTAAAATTGTAGTAGGAAGCATGTCCTTTAAAATTAATTTGTATACAGAGAACATGCAACTTTCCAGTATACTTTTCAAATTTTTCTTTTGTGATATTGTGATTTTGTGATATTTATAGGCCTTAGCTCATTGACATTGTCATCTATTTTTATATTGTAGGTCTATTGCCTAAGATGTAAGTCTTTATAAGGCATCAACAAATTAATATTTTAGGGTAGCCACTCTGAGTCTTTCTATTCAAAACTTATGGCTTTTTTATTTTTTTTATATACATATTTTTGTCAAAAATTCACTCAAGGGCCATTCCATATAATTATGGTCGTAACATGACAGACTATTTTTACTTATAAAATGAAATCTAATAATAGAATATACTAAACCAATATTTTGATATCTGATGTTGCAAGTACTATAATTTTATATATGGTTTGTTTTAACCTTCTAAAGCTTTCTATTTGTTTTTTAAAGGTACATAAACTCAAGGATGTCTTTTGCTTAGAAAATGTCCAATTTTTTTTAAAAAAACTTTTTGCTAATTGATAACATACTAATCTAACATTTTATCATTTATTTATTCTTAGATTGTATACATTACATACAAAAAAGATTTTGTAAAAAAATGGCTGATAAGGCAATGACAAGCAAAAATATTGACTTTTTTCTATTTTCCAAATGTGTCCATCTTATATGGAATTGGCCTTAAATGACTTGCAGGAAATTAGATAAGTGTATGAGTATACACTCTGTGCCCTTAGGGTTAATCCTGGTGAGCTCTCTACTACTAATTCCTTTTAATCTAAACTTAGTTTGCAAGCATTTTTATCAGGGTTATTCAAAGAGTATTGGCAACAGGCTACTAAAATCTAGTACAAGCTCATTATTATAAAAGTAAAGGTTTATAGTCTTTCTATATAGTCTTCGCTATGCTCTATGCACTTTTGATGCCTCTATAACCACAAATCAAAGGCGCTGCAGTATTCCAATTCAGTGAATGTCTTCAACTCTGAATTGATAGCATGCGCCAGGTCTTGCAGCCTCTGAAATTGGCACCTAGCCAGCCTTTATTGATGGAGCTTAATCCCCTATCACCTATGCTAAGTCGGCATAGATTTTGGTGGCATTTTCTCCAAGTTAAGTGCGGATAAAGATGTAGAAATGCATGTTTTCTGAGCTGATATTTTCCATATTTTTTCAAAAGCTGAAACAGGTATGGTTAGGTGTGAATTATGCAATAATGGGTAAAGCTATTGAGCTGAAAATTTTATGGTGGTCTCAAGCATGTTATTAAAATATCCCTAAATTTAGTGTGTTTTGCTTGAGCCAAAGTATATCTACATATGCAGTTTCCAAAA
>NIVC01003324.1:0-104136 GCA_002269645.1 Macrostomum lignano
GGAATGCAGCCCCAAAGATGGCATTCCGGTAGAAGAGTTCGGTAGAACAGACGGTTGGCCGAGGGTCAATAATGCAACAGTCTGTTTAACAGTGCAGCATCTGATGACGCTGACTGAGCATCTGACCTGCTAGGCTTGATGCTACCGCTTGTAGTATCCGGTTTAATCTGTGGCACACAGTTTTATGTCTACAAACCCCATGAACTCATCCAGTCCTGACCTCATGAAATCACAAGCTCTTGAACTTCTGTGCCTATGAACTAGGAACTGAATTGGAATCTCGGCTTGGCTCTGCTCGTGCAAATTAACGCCAACCTAGGGCCAATTTAGGGCCAACCCCCAAGGCACAGTGAAGTGTACTTGCTTAACGATAAATAATAGAGGTAGGGCCGCTGTACACTCCTGTGTGAGTGTGTGCCTGCGCGTATGTCAGCGTACGTATCCGCGCGCTTGTTTGCCTGCTCAGGGGCGTTGGCGGAATGTGTGATAATGTCGTTTAAAGTGCTCCAGGGTGCACACAGCCCCCTGCCTCTAATAAAAAGCCCATGAACTACTGAACTGCTGAGCCCATGAACTACTGAACTTCTGAGCCCATGAACTACTGAACTGCTGAGCCCATGAACTACTGAACTGCTGAGCCCATGAACTACTGAACTTCTGAGCCCATGAACTACTGAACTGCTGAGCCCATGAACTACTGAACTGCTGAGCCCATGAACTACTGAACTTCTGAGCCCATGAACTACTGAACTGCTGAGCCCATGAACTACTGAACTGCTGAGCCCATGAACTACTGAACTGCTGAGCCCATGAACTACTGAACTGCTGAGCCCATGAACTACTGAACTGCTGAGCCCATGAACTACTGAACTTCTGAGCCCATGAACTACTGAACTGCTGAGCCCATGAACTACTGAACTTCTGAGCCCATGAACTACTGAACTGCTGAGCCCATGAACTACTGAACTTCTGAGCCCATGAACTACTGAACTGCTGAGCCCATGAACTACTGAACTTCTGAGCCCATGAACTACTGAACTGCTGAGCCCATGAACTACTGAACTTCTGAGCCCATGAACTACTGAACTGCTGAGCCCATGAACTACTGAACTGCTGAGCCCATGAACTACTGAACTGCTGAGCCGACTCCACACTAAACATGGTTGATTCCCAAATTTTCTCTCAGCAAATAGCCAGCCATGCAGATCCACTTGTCCTTGATCGAGAAAAAGTTTCTGTTAATTCCCACCCGAGCTCCAACCCTCCGCCCAAGACTTTTCGAGTATGTTCGAGTAACTATAGCCTGCCCCAATCCAGTAGGAATAGCAAAGCAAATGTTTGATTTAAGCCTCAGGGTCTGCTACTGGTTGGGAATCCGGCATATGGAGCCTTGTGGAGAAGTTCATCTACAAAACTGCTTGATCTGATCGTTAAATTCCATGTCACTGCTAACATCCGAACCCCTAGATTATAACAGTTATCTTCTCATCCTTCTTTCTTGCGCTGTTTTGTCTCTTCTCTCTTGTCCTGTGTCTCTCTTGAGTGTCTAGTTTTGTATAGATCTCGTCCTGTCTTTCCTCCATTTTTCTTGTCCTTTCTATCTTATCTAATCTTCTTGTCTCCTCTTTTCTGTCTTTTATTTGTCTTGCGCGTTTCTCTTTCTTGTCTTGTGCCCCAGCTACCCCAAAAAGTCAATAAATGTCTGTACGTCTGTCTGTCTGTCTGTCCGTCTGTCTGTCTGTCTGTCTGTCTGTCTGTCTGTCTGTCTGTCTGTCTGTCTGTCTGTCTGTCTGTCTGTCTGTCTGTCTGTCTGTCTGTCTGTCTGTCTGTCTTTCTGTCTTTCTTTCTGTCTGTCTGTCTGTCTGTCTGTCTGTCTGTCCGTCTGTCTGTACGTCTGTCTGTCTGTCTGTCTGTCTGTCTGTCTGTCTGTCTGTCTGTCTGTCTGTCTTTCTGTCTTTCTTTCTGTCTGTCTGTCTGTCTGTCTGTCTGTCTGTCCGTCTGTCTGTACGTCTGTCTGTCTGTCTGTCTGTCTGTCTGTCTGTCTGTCTGTCTGTCTGTCTGTCTGTCTGTCTTTCTGTCTTTCTTTCTGTCTGTCTGTCTGTCTGTCTGTCTGTCTGTCTGTCTGTCTTAGTGTCTGTCTGTCTGTCTTAGTGTCTGTCTGTCTGTCTTAGTGTCTGTCTGTCTGTCTTAGTGTCTGTCTGTCTGTCTGTCTGTCTGTCTGTCTGTCTGTCTGTCTGTCTGTCTGTCTGTCTGTCTGTCTCTCTGTCTGTCTTTCTGTCTTTCTGTCTGTCTGTCTGTCTGTCTGTCTGTCTGTCTGTCTGTCTGTCTGTCTGTCTGTCTGTCTGTCTGTCTGTCTGTCTGTCTGTCTTTCTGTCTTTCTTTCTGTCTGTCTGTCTGTCTGTCTGTCTGTCTGTCTGTCTGTCTGTCTGTCTGTCTGTCTGTCTTTCTGTCTGTCTGTCTGTCTGTCTGTCTTAGTGTCTGTCTGTCTGTCTTAGTGTCTGTCTGTCTGTCTTAGTGTCTGTCTGTCTGTCTGTCTGTCTGTCTGTCTGTCTGTCTGTCTGTCTGTCTGTCTGTCTGTCTGTCTGTCTGTCTGTCTGTCTGTCTGTCTGTCTGTCTGTCTTTCTGTCTTTCTGTCTGTCTGTCTGTCTGTCTGTCTGTCTGTCTGTCTGTCTGTCTGTCTGTCTGTCTGTCTGTCTGTCTGTCTGTCTGTCTGTCTGTCTGTCTGTCTGTCTTTCTGTCTTTCTTTCTGTCTGTCTGTCTGTCTGTCTGTCTGTCTGTCTGTCTGTCTGTCTGTCTGTCTGTCTGTCTGTCTGTCTGTCTGTCTGTCTGTCTGTCTGTCTGTCTGTCTGTCTGTCTGTCTGTCTGTCTGTCTGTCTGTCTGTCTGTCTGTCTGTCTGTCTGTCTGTCTGTCTGTCTGTCTGTCTGTCTGTCTGTCTATCCGTTTGTGTCCGTCACGCCTGGATGAGGCAATATTGGGCAAGGCCCAGACCGAATCGATGGACCAGCAGCGGTTGACACGCTAAAATTGACTTGCTCAGCTCTGCCTCTCTGCAGATTCTGCGGCTTAATAAAAATGAGAACCTCATCGAATACAAGAGTCAGGTGACACGAGGCTCACTGACCGAATTCTACAAACTGTTTACGGAGAGTGCACATGCCTGAAGATTTAGAAAGTCAGGGGCCGCTGTACACCCTGTTGTGAGCGTGTGCATGAGTGCTGTGCATGAGTACAGTATTGGCACGTTTGTATGTGCTCAGATATAATTTATCTTTTCCTGCAAAAATCAAACTGACCATTGGGTGGGTGGCTGCAGTTTTTGCGGCGTTGGTTCAGAAAATCAGAGTTTCTACTCACGAATAGCCTTAGATCAAGTTGACTTAATTCCTTGTGACCTTTTTTGTTCTTCACTTGCTTTCGCAATGTGACTACTAACGATTTAGTAGTTTACAATCGTTAGGTTAGAGTTTAGTTTATGGTTCGGTTCGGTGCTCTCGCCACCTTTCTCCCTTCCTCCATTCACTCTGTCGCTTTCACCATTCACTCGCAATCTTGACCCAACTCACTTGAGATCTCTTTTGGATCCTCTCTTCTTCCATTTGAATATGTATCACCCCAGTCTCACAATGCACCCATCAAGATGCACGTCGCTTTCTGCCCAGCCTTTTGTGCCTCTTTCTCATTCGATATTTGCCTACGAGTATATAGCTCAAGTGGACAGGTATTGTGCCGCCGTTAACAAAGTTTGACCCGCGATTGAAAAGAAATTGTTGGTCAAGTCAATTCTAGCAGATCTACCGAGATTAATTAAATTGCTGCATTTGGATGACCAAGAAATTCTATACGTCTCATGATTAGTTTACTTGTAATTTCGCTTACTCTTATGCCATTGCTGATAGGAAGCGATGTAGAGCTGTCGCTCAATTGTAGCAGAGTTTGTAGGCAATTACTGATTGGCTCTGAAATATGAGCGCTAATGCTCTATGTGAATGATTATTTGAGCGAAACTTATCAGAAATTGCATTTGAGGTACGCTTGTACTTGTATCAATCGATATGAGTTACTCAGATATCCTCTCATTTTCGAATTTTCGCAGGTTCTGAACTCTTTTTCTGAAGACCCTAAAGATCTCAAGACCCTGAAACCCAATCTGAAGACCCTTGCCCTCATATAATGCTTTTGTCACTCTTGGTGCACTTTCTTGCTGAGCACTGATTGGCTGGACGTTTTTTTCTCTAGCTGTCTGTACCCCTCCTCCATCCCTGACTACCCCATGCGCGTTACTTTCTCTCCTTGCGCGGCGCTGATTGGCTGGAGAAGGCTGGGCGGGGCGCTGTCTGCGCGGCTGGGGTGGGGTCGCTTGTTAAGCCTGCATGCCCCCCGTGCCGGCTGTGGCCTATATAGGCCTAGTCGCACTGAAAGACATCATGCCAGTTTGCATTAGTAAGCTAAGAAGTTAAATAAGGTACACGTATTGCCAGCTAAGCAAAGTGAGCTGTGTTTCGCAGTCTTCGTTCTATCAATTGCTTAGGGGAACCTAAGGGGAGTTGTGTTCGGACACCCAGTCACGTGGGAGCGTCCTGACGCGGGCAATCAAGGACCCGTGTACCAATACTGCACTAGTATACATTTGAACTGTTATCTGAAGACCCTGAAATAAATCTTAAGACACGGAAGTGTTATCGCTTCACACGGCGCTCTTAAATCCCATTTCACCCATCTAGCCAACACCCCCCCCCCGAATCCAGACGAGCAGAGGTGCCTAAATTATTGAACAGCTTTTTAACATCCTATGCCTCTAGAAGAGGGCATAAAAGAAATCGAATTAATTAAGAAATCTAAAATGGGAAATGAAATCTCCGGTTCGATATATTTTGCTGCTGCCATTCGAATTCTTAAAACTATTTGATATTCTCAATCGGCCGGATTTTGTCTCGCGTTTCAATTAAATAAATAATTAATTAAACTGCTAGTTTGCTTCCAGACAAGCGATGGGGTGGATGCAGAGTGACAAAACAAGATCGGGTTAGATAGCTGCCGCCGATTTCAAGTTGGCTGACTGGTTGGCTGCACTTTTGGAATTAATTAATCCTGGCCTGTGGGATCTCCTCGTCAGCAATTGTGTGTGGGCCGGCTCTGCCGCTACCAGCAGGCAGGGGGGTGGTTGAGCCTATTTTTGGCCTCGGGCAGCCGGGTTGCGGGGCGAGGTGAAGACCAGCAACGGGGGCGAATATTGAGCGCGAAAAATGTTTTCCTGCGATGGTGTAGTACATGCTTTCCCAATCAGGCCGGCTGGCCAGCTACCCAGATTGCAGTTGTCAAATTGCATTCTCTCGAATTTGAAAAGCAGAGGAAAAATTCGAGCGTACTTTGATTTGAATTAGTTTAGATTGCCGTAAAATTATTCTCAGGATGTTCACGTCCCAGAGTAAATATGTTCACATCCCCGTGACATCATGTTCACATCCCCGCGACACCATGTACTTCACATCTGCGTGACATCATGTTCCCATCTGCGTGACATCATGTTCACATCCCCGTGAAATCAGGCTTCACATACCGTGACATCATGTTCACATCCCCAGGCAATCATGTTTCTTATACCTGTGACATCATCATGTCCACATCCCCGTGACATCATGTGCTTCACATCTCCTTGACGTCATTTTCTAATCCCGAGGATATCCTCATCCTCAGATTGCATGAAGTGTCCCTCAGCTTCCAGCGTTATCCTAAATCACCACTGTTGTCCGTAATTCCTAAACCCATAGTCTACTATCCGTAATCACGAATTTCACATAATTATTCCGATATTAACATCGATCTAGCACGCTCGTATCCTCATGACATAATCTTCATATTGCCTTGGCATTATCTTCATATAACCCACTCGTCCTCAAAAAACTTTCAGATCCCATACCTCCAAGCTAGCATCCCGATATCCTCTCAATCATCCACAAGTGACCGGAACACAATCATCTGATCCATGATATCGCATCTGTGGGCGGCGGCTACCAAGACCTCTGATGCACCGAATTTTCGAGCACTTTCATTTGCCAGCATCCAATGTCCCAACCCGCATCGCCCACTTCAGTTGCTATGCATTTGGGCTGCCCCTACAAACCTCGAGAGGCCTAATCTCCCCTCCAAATCCTGCCACCCACCTCCCTATGCATTTTTACTAAGATTGCAGTTTAGTAGCATAAATCACAGAGTTATCGCGCCAGATCCTGCAACTTTGGTATAATTAATCCAAGGTACTGCACTGCATTTTAGATACAAAGGCTATTTTACATTATTTTTCTGTCCAAAGAAATTTTTTTGCAATAGAACACTCAAATATATCAAATATTCTTTTCTAACAATTTTGTGTGCAAAAGTAATATTCGGAGCAATAATACGATTTACATTTTAGTTAGGTGCAATAAAAATTGGCTGACAATAACATTACGAGTATTAACAGATTAATCTCTCATGGCGCTTTTACTTATGTAAATTCTCTTCAAAAATGTCTTTTTTCTACATAAAGCAGCATATTTGCAGGCAATCGATAAGGTGTATCTACTGATGTGTCTTTAAAGCCGAAATTATCGCGAAAACTTTTCAAACGTTCAGGGGCCAAGTGGAAAAACCGATTTGGCGCCGATGGTACCAATTAAGCGCCTCTAGGATCTTATTTGGCGCCTCGAGTATCTATTTGGCGCCACTAGGATCTATTTAGTGCTGATGGGATTTATTTGGCGCCTCTAGGATCTATTTGGTGCTGATGGGATTTATTTGACGCCTCTAGGATCTATTTAGTGCTGATGGGATTTATTTGGCACCGATGGGATCTATTTGGCGCCGATGGGATCTATTTGGCGCCTCGAGTATCTATTTGACGCCTCTAGGATCGATTTAGCGCCGGTGGGATTTATTTGGTGCCTCGAGTATCTTTTTGGCGCCTCTAGGATCTATTTAGCGCCGATGGGATTTATTTGGCGCCTCTAGGATCTATTTGGCGCTGATGGTACCTATTTAGCGCCTCTAGGATCTATTTGACGCCTCGAGTATCTATTTGGCGCCTCGAGTATCTATTTACCGCTGATGGTATTTATTTGGCGCCGATGGGAGTTTTTTAGCGCCTCTAGGATCTATTTGGCGCCGATGGGATCTATTTGGCGCCTCGAGCATTTATTTAGGGGCTAATATGACCTATTTGGCGCCGATGGGATCTATTTGGCGACTCGAGTATTTATTTGGCGCCTCTAGTATCTATTTAGCGCCGATGGGATCTATTTTGCGCTAGTAAATATACAAGCATCACAAAAATTATTTAAAAGTTAAGCACAGTGAGCTCTCCTTCAAGAGTTTCCCCATTGAGTACAAGTACTGTGGCTAGTGCAGTTCAGTGCATCCTGCACAAAGCGATGCTCAAAAATCAAAGAATTCTGTGGTGCAGCAAGCAAGCGAGTGGGAGGCGCATATACAGCACGCTTTCAACACTATCGTATAGAAAATTGCCAGATATATAAATTCCTTATGAATTACGCAGAGAATACTAAGTAAGCCAGTAATTTATTAAAAATATCGCATAAAATTCGTCAAAAAGACACTAAAGACAGGCGCTAGAGGTGACGGACACAAACGGATAGACAGAGAGACAGACACTAAGACAGACAGACAGCGAAACAGAGAAACCGACAGACAGACAGACAGACAGACAGACAGACAGACAGACAGACAGACAGACAGACAGACAGACAGACAGACAGACAGACAGACAGACAGACAGACAGACAGACAGACAGACAGACAGACAGACAGACAGACAGACAGACAGACAGTATATGTCAAGTCTTGGGCCCTCTCCTGGCACACTGGTGCCCTACAAAGTACACGAGTCGTCCGAATATGAGCAGGAACTCGCAAATGCTGACTATGGCCATGCCGATCCACAGGCCCATGATGCCGCCGATGTCGCTGAGAAAAGACTTGAGCGGATAGGCCTCAGATTCCGACATCACCTGCATGTCGGCCGAGGCGTAGCCAATTTCCAGCAGCAGCAGCCGCTCCTGCATGTACTCCAGGCCGGCCTCGTACAGTGGCTTGGGCTGCGGGTTGCTGTAGTTCATGCCCTTCAGGAAGGCCGCCCGCATCGTCTCCAGCACCCGGGCGCCAACGCTGGTGCTGTTGAGCTGGACAATGGCTTTGTCTAAGAACGGCTTGATTGTGTTCACGAATATGCGCGCGAAAGTGCTCGGGTGCTTCCTGGAGAGCTGCGACTCCGGCCAGGGCACGATGGAGTGCACCGAGGAGAACTGCTCTCGCCGGCACACCTTCGGGCACTTGTCGACGGACACGCGGCTTCGAAACTCGTGGTCGTGACACTCGTCGCGCTTAAGGAACTTGGCGATGTCGTCGTGCTTCAGCAGCTGGCTGAACGGCATCGTTGAGACGCCGTCAAGTCCGCGCACCATGCAGAGGGTGTCGTTTCGCGGATCTTCGCGGCACTCGCGCGGGAACTGCTGGTGCGTAAAGGCATCATCCGGGGGCAGGTTGCAGAAGAGGTTGCGCGTGTCGCCCAGGCTGTTCAGGGCCGAGTTGTACAGGTCGATCTCGGTGGGCAGCAGCGCGCTCAGGCAGCCGCACTGCTCGTAGATCTGCCTCTGCAGGGTGACATCGGTGCACAGCGCCGAGGTGTAGGCAACATTTAGCGTCCTGCTGCTGCTGACGAATAGGTCCTCCTTGATCTGGTAGAACTTGTTCTCGGCGATGCAGCTGGTCTTATTGTCGGCCACTACTGGCAGCTGGGAGACAACCATCTTGCGCAGGTCGATTTTCGTGTAGTGTCCGGTGCGCAAGAAGTAGCGGATGCTGTCGTGACAGCCGAACGACTCGTTGAAGCAGATGTACAGCCACAGCCCACTGTCCGACACCAGCTCGAAGGCGTCCTGCTCAGCGTAGAAGTACCAACCGTCGGGTACGTTGATCACGGCCGTCAGCGGGCTGGTCACGTGCTCCTGGGGCTCCCAGGAGAAGCAGCGGTTCCGCTGACTGTCAAAGGTGGTGCCGAGGTCTTTCATGGCCGGCTCGTCGTCGTCCTGCAGTCCGATGTGGACGAATACGTCCTCCTTCTCGTGCTGGATCTGGCCGCGCTCGCGCCACATGTGGATAAGGTACCAGAGGAAATTGTTCTTAATCTTCATGCCAACCATCTTGCGGTCGACGTTGTTGTCCCGAATCTTGTAGATGAAATTCCAGAACATTGGCAGGATCTCGTTGTAGATCATCTCGAAGGTGACGTTGCGCAGGCGCGGGTTCGGCACGTTCAGCATACTGCGATCCGCGTGCCGCTGAGGTAGTTCTGCGGACAGAGCAAGATCGACGGCATCCGGTCAACGCGTTCCACCCTGGTCTCCGTGGACACCGGGGTGGACTGGTACCGGATGGTGATGGAGACCAGGTGGATGACGAATCCCGTGAATGTGGCCAGGAACACCACGGCCCAGAACAGCCGGTGGCAGACGTCAGCTGACCGGGCCATCTTGCGTAAGGCCGGGATCGAGTTCTCCTGGAAAGCGGCCTTCACCTGGGCGATTCTCTTCCCGGCTGTCGCAGGCCTTCTTTGTCGAACCAGCCGTGGCCGTCCCGGCCTCTGGGTCGGAATTGAGTGGCTCCTTTTCATCTTCCTTCTGGGGCTGCTGTTGCTGCTGGTTCTGCTGCTGGTTCATCTCCATTGGACTTGTTGTCGGCTTTTTTCGATCTGGATATGACGAATTATGAGTAAAAAAGAAGAACTCGACTGCAATTGCTGTTCCATGGCTGCGCAATTCTGCCGCACACAGAATGAGGCCAGTTTAAATGCAACAAACAGCAAATATTGAAAATGTTTTCACTGCAACTGCGCCAGCCCAGGTGACCCACGTGAAATCGAGAAATTATTACGCAAATAACAATATCCAAAAGGGAACCGGTGTGTCCTGCAACTCTGAATGTATATACACACCAGCAACGCTAGCTAAAGGTATGTACACACAGCACGCTAGCTAAAGGTATGTACACACCAGCAACGCTAGCTAAAGGTATGTACACACCAGCAACGCTAGCTAAAGGTATGTACACACCAGCGCTGGCAAAGACACTGATGGCGCCAAAGTGTAGAACACAATAAAACGTACGCAGCGCACAAACGCTAGACCAAAGTTTTTAACCAACGCTATAAATTGTGGATCTCTGCAGCCCAGCTTTCATTGCTGCAGAATTCACTACAATCCGCAAGCTCTGACCAAAGGTCGGATAGAAGACGAAGAAGACGAACCTCGTGGCTACCAGACTTTAACACATTATTCTTTCTCCTATGCTTATGGCCTTTTCGATTCCTTTACCCTCCGTTACGAGCTATCCAATAGTTTGCTATGCACTTTCTATTTTCTGCATCTAAATTAACATTTCCCTCTATCTGTACAGAGCAATGCTTAGTCTGTCGGGAGGACAAATATAAACTTGCAGCATTTTGGTTCTTCTCTACCTGAATGACCAGCCCAGTGAGTCATTCAATATTTTCTTATATCAGCTGGCTGCATTAGTTGATTGGTAATAACTCACCAGGAAGTCTCAAGGTGCAGGAAGTCTTCGCGGCAATATTACTCAATCAGTCTTGCTTTATTACTAATAAAGGTGCATTGCCCCAAATGACAGCTGCTTTGATGAACGTTTCTCTATTGAGGCAATTCTTCTTACTTTCCACTAAAGTCTGACACAGTCACCCGTGTGAAGAGAAGCATAGGCAGTTTTATATAAGCCAGGTCGGACCCCTCGCGAGGCTTGATTGGCTAACTCCAACACAACCTCCAACTGGGGCCGTGGATTCCACCAAGGACCTTTCTGGTCGTATGGCATGCCATGGATTAGAACCCCCCCGAAAAGTTTTTTGCTGCGCCAAAACAAAGCAACGCACGCACATGAAATTCGAGAATGCGGGCTCACTTTTTGTTGCACACCTTCTTAAACAGGAATCAAGTAGCCAGTCCTTAGGACCGTCGTGATATTCAACGATTCTGCCAGAAGGTCGGATTTTTCCTATAAGCACCCCTGTGCGCCAATCAGCACTGCACCTTCGTGCAGCCTTGCCAAACCTCTAAATTTCATCAGCACGTCGATCACATGTGTCTGCATCAGCTCTGACTTCGTTGGTCACTGGCCCTTCACCCAGACGAAGCTTCCGGACCTTCAACAGGTGGCCATTGACGGGCGGAAAAATGGTTTGGTATTACTTACAGCTGAAATAGTAAATTTTACTATGCAGGACTTTCAAAGTAGACCTTTATCTCTGCTAATGCTTATGGCCCACTAAAGAGGAAACGCAAGCTATCCTGCACCCCTGTTTTGCTATCTGGTACACTAGTTCTTATTCTCACCTCTCACCCCCGTCTTTCTCTCCCCCCACTCGCCCCCGCTGATTGGCCAGCCGCGCTTGCGCATGACCTTCACCCCCCTCCTGTGCGTGATTGGCTCTGCCCAGACTAGCTTCAATTTCTCTCCCCCTTGCCCCAACCACCTCAGTCTGTCTGTCTACCCCTAGCTTAGCCTCCACCTCCTCCAAAGTTAGTAGCCTTTGTGGCAATTGCCTTGAATTGAAGAAGATGTACTTTTATTCTGTCTATCTACGGTGTGTAATTGAGAAATTAAGCTGGAATCTTATCCTAAACTAATCAGTAAAGCGCTTGTCTGCTCTCCAATCCACCAATCTACAATTAGACGTCCATGGTATTCAATTTGAAATCCCGCGCTTATTCTACCTTCTTTCTGCCTTCTCCGCAGCGCTGCAGAAAATCGTTGAGCCTCAGGTTCTGAGATTTCCTCCCAACAAAACGAGTATGGGGGGAGTTCAATCAAGTCTCATGTCGCAACTCAATGCATCATTCTCAGAAAAGTGGCAGTTAACAAAGAAGCTGGGCTCAACCAATAGCTGGGTCGTGCGTTTCAGCCTCATCCTGAGTTGTACTCTCTCTCTCTCTCTCTCGTGTTATTACTTCCTCACGATATTTAATACCTTTGGCAATGAGGCGTGAGCGATAAAATTGGATTTGAGATTTATTTGAGCAAAATCGATGCATTCAGCTAATGCGACAAAGCACTTTAATTGCTGGAATGGCACCGTTAATGGGTTAATCAATAGCTTTGAATGCAGCAACATCATAAAGTTTTATTTCAAGTCTTCCTGTTCGACAATGCAGCTGCAGAATACAGTTTGATGTATCTCCATCTACTGCAGAGTTTAAATGGTCCATTTTCTGATGCAAACCTTTCCTTTGACTAGCTAATAATGCATTATACAATACTCTCGTATCCGATGGCATCATAAAAGCTCGTTCAATTTCCAATTTTGGCAATTCAATTAGAGACCGTGTGAACTTGTCTGCTTTGGAGCTGTCTCAGCATTGTTCTGATTCTTTTTCCATCTCGATCGCATTTCACATTTCATTGCAGCTTTGAAATATTTTGGAATAATAAGCAGTAGATGGTACTTTTGGGTGCTGAGATGAGATCTAGAGAGAGGAGAAGAGATCTAGAGAGAGGAGATGAGGACTAGAGAGAGGAGATGAGGGCTAGAGAGAGGAGATGAGGACTAGAGAGAGGAGATGAGAGCTAGACAGAGGAGATGAGAGCTAGACAGAGGAGATGAGAGCTAGACAGAGGAGATGAGAGCTAGACAGAGGAGATGAGAGCTAGACAGAGGAGATGAGAGCTAGAGAGAGGAGATGAGAGCTAGAGAGAGGAGATGAGAGCTAGAGAGGGGAGATGAGAGCTAGAGAGAGGAGATGAGAGCTAGACAGAGGAGATGAGAGCTAGACAGAGGAGATGAGAGCTAGAGAGAGGAGATGAGAGCTAGAGAGAGGAGATGAGAGCTAGAGAGGGGAGATGAGAGCTAGAGAGGGAGATGAGAGCTAGAGAGGGAGATGAGAGCTAGAGAGGGAGATGAGAGCTAGAGAGGGGAGATGAGAGCTAGAGAGGGGAGATGAGAGCTAGAGAGGGAGATGAGAGCTAGAGAGGGGAGATAGAGAGGGAGATGAGAGCTAGAGAGGGAGATGAGAGCTAGAGAGGGAGATGAGAGCTAGAGAGGGAGATGAGAGCTAGAGAGGGGAGATGAGAGCTAGAGAGGGGAGATGAGAGCTAGAGAGGGGAGATGAGAGCTAGAGAGGGGAGATGAGAGCTAGAGAGGGGAGATGAGAGCTCAGCGATTAACGCGTACCCAGTTGGGATTCCGTGTACGAAAATTGGCTCATGCTTGACGATGACAGATATTCTTGGTCGCTGCACACCCTGTGTGAGAGCTGTGCCTGAGAGCATCCTCTACCGTGCCGGCTGCCACCTCGATATTTTCGGCACTGCCTGGAGCCCCGCTTCAAGCAAACTAACCTGCCCTCTGGAACCCTCATAAACACGCAGCTACTAACATGAAGTGTTTTATTCAAAGAAGTGATGTAGTAGAGGTGATGCAGGCAAATAGTTCTCACTTATACGGAAATAATAATAATGAGCCTGTGACTAACAATATCAACTGTCACAAGTAGGCTCATGGGGTAAGTTGATATCAATAATTTAGTTGATTGTCCTATTCCACTTACCTGTAGATGTACTTGGGCCTTCTTATCGGCGTGATTGGCAGCTGAATTGGCAGCTCAGCTCCTCGAATCGAAAGCATCTTCAAACCTCTTCTTGCGCTGCCCGTCTTCTAGGTGTTAGGCTTGGGTCTGTCCCACTGTACACTACAGATGTCTCAATTATCTGCCATATCGATTGGGATAACTTCATCTTGAGTGCCTCGCCACTTGTCTCTTTCGCATGCTGCTTGAATGCAGTATTAATTATCCAAGCTCTCCTGAAAGTTGAGACAAAAAGAGTACAAGAGGAAAATTAAGAAATGAGATCGAGGAACCAGAGTGGAAAGGAGAGGTTGAAAGATGATATGAGATCTAGAGAGAAGAAATAAGATATCGAAAGAAAGGGTGAGATCTAAAGAAATGGGGTGAGATCTAGAGAGAGCAGATGAGATCTAGAGAGAGCAGATGAGATCTAGAGAGGGGAGATGAGATCTAGAGAGAGCAGATGAGATCTAGAGAGAGCAGATGAGATCTAGAGAGGGGAGATGAGATCTAGAGAGAGCAGATGAGATTTCGATGGATGACATCAGATTTCGTGAGAATAGATGCGATCTAAAAAGAAGAGATGTGATATAGAGATAAGATAAGATCTAGAGAGAATAAATCAGATCTAGAGAGAAGAGATAAGATCTAGAGAGAGGAGATGAGATCTAGAGAAACGAGATGAGATTTCGATAGATAAGATGAGATCTACAGAAAAGAGATAAGTTCTACAGAGTTCGATGAGATCTAGAGAGAATAGATGAGATCTAGAGAGAAGAAATGCGATCTGGAGAGAAGAGATGAGATTTCGATAGATAAGATGAGATCTACAGAAAAGAGATAAGATCTGCAGAGAATAGATAAGATCTAGAGAGAAGAGATGCGATCTGGAGAGAAGAGATGAGACTGGATAGAAAGAGGCTCCGCAGTCCCACAAAATCTGCAAAGCAGCAAAAGTATTTAACCGGGCACGCTGGCCCAGATAGATAAACAATTATGTTTCACTTCAAACCTGTCCTAATCCGTCGCGTCAGCGGACCGAGCCCTACTTGCAGACTCCAGTCCACGTCAGTCTCTGACGTGCCCCATCACGAATACGTACGTTCTTCCCATTTCACGCTGGTTGTGGCAGGGGGGAGTTATTTTCGCACCACTTAACAAACCGGCTCTCGTGGAAGCTTTAATTGCGTTTGATACATTTTTACTGAAATAATTTTTCCTTTGATTTCTTTCTTTGATTCGACATGGACAACTAGATACATGCATCTTTAATCTGGATTGGACACTGCTGGGGTCAGGATTCATCAGCGTAGAGTGCTGGACATTGAATCTGGATAGAGAAACTCAATCCTAGCAATGAAGGCTAAATTGGCATGGAGTGCTAGACATGGAATCTGGATAGGGAAACTCAATCCTGGCAATGGAGGCTAAATTGGCATGGAGTGCTAGACATGGAATCTGGATAGGGAAACTCAATCCTGGCAATAAAGGCGAAATTGGCATGGAGTGCTAGACATGGAATCTGGATAGGGAACCTCAATCCTGGCAATGGAGACTAAATTAGCATGGAATGCTAGACATGGAATGTGGATAGGGAAACTCAATCTTGGCTATAAAGGCTAAATTGGCATGGAGTGCTAGACATGGAATCTGGATAGGGAAACTCAATCCTGGCAATAAAGGCGAAATTGGCATGGAGTGCTAGACATGGAATCTGGATAGGGAAACTCAATCCTGGCAATAAAGGCTAAATTGGCATGGAGTGCTAGACATGGAATCTGGATAGGGAAACTCAATCCTGGCAATAAAGGCGAAATTGGCATGGAGTGCTAGACATGGAATCTGGATAGGGAAACTCAATCCTGGCAATAAAGACTAAATTGGCATGGAGTGCTAGACATGGAATCTGGATAGGGAAACTCAATCCTGGCAATGGAGACTAAACTAGCATGGAGTGCTAGACATGGAATCTGGATAGGGAAACTCAATCCTGGCAATGGAGGCTAAATTGTCATGGAGTGCTAGATTGGTTTGGGCATCTTAACAAGGAGTTCTAAAGCATAGTATCTGGATAGACAGCTGCTGATTTAGCCCAATTTAAGATACACATTAGCTCAGCTTGTATTGGTTCAAGGGGTGAAAAAACGACAAGAAAATATGTTTGGTCGTAGCCAACCAGCTGTCCCCTGAAAACTCTTGTAGATTTGATGGGGGGAGGGGATTTTTATTTGCCTTTCTCCCTTCCAGGGGGAAGCGATGAAGCCTCCTCTCTGCCCGCCCTCCCCCTCTTTACAGGATAATCAGGCGAAGGCCTGAGGGTTTGCAAAAAACTGCTCACATGAGTATTGAGCATTGTTGTTACTGATATTGCACTCAGCTCTCGTAAAAAATCCGAATCCTAATTGCCCAGTCTTGCCACTCTGTCGTCGTATGAATATTTCATCACAAAAGTACATTTTAATATCCTTGACAAATATGTTTTACAATTGGTAGAGTGGAATGTGGCTTAATTGAATAAATTTTATTGATCCAAACCTGCATTGTATTGTTAAGCAGAGTTAAATAGATTTCAACTGCAAAATTATTTCATTACTACTTCCTATAGAAATTTTAGTAGTGTACCTCGCGTGTTTCTGTCAGGCTGATAGCGAGCACAAATTTTCCCAGGGGTGCTAGTCAGGCGTCAGACTTAATGCATTTTCAGTGCGTGCTGCTGGAGACAGAATATGATACCAGCAGCTGATCGATGCTTGATGAAGCAGCTCTTTTATCGATCTGTGTGACCCAGCCGAATCGCCGAATGAGAACATAGCAGTTTACAAGCCTGCCTGCTTTGCATGCGGCTTAGCCAAGCGTTAGTTGGGACTTTCGATTGCGAGCGCTGTTGGGAGCTGCTGGTGGCGCTGTTAGGGACGCCGTTAGGGACGCTGTTAGGGGAGCTGTCAAGGGGTTGTTAGGGGCTGTTAGGGGGGCTTCTAGGGGCTGTTAGGGGCTGTTAAGGGCTGTTAGGGGGGCTGTTAGGGGGGCTGTTAGGAGGCTGTTAGGGGCGCTGTCAGGGGGTTGTTAGGGGCGCAAAAATCAAGCATGCAATCGAGTATATCAACTAACGACAATGAACAAACGTGTTAAACTTTCTATTTCAGCAAACTATTTTTTTTCGGAAATAAATGAGACTCAAAAAAGGTTTCTAAGAAACGAACATGTCAATGGCATGAATTCTAGTGATGCTGGAGTGCAATTAATGAAGATGAACTATTTCATTATCTCGCACATGGAGAACTTCTATCTAGGAGAGATGTAAGTACCGACAATTTTTTCGAGTTGAATAGTCGCTAGCCACTATAACGATACCATTACTAGAAAGCCTATATTGAGCGTAGTTAGGGAAATCATCAGCTTCCTTTTTCTCTCTTACGAGCTCTCTACAGTGCAAAATGAATATTCATGGTCTCATTAATACGGCAGCCATCGGCGGAGAGAGCGAGGCTGGAGAGAAGATTCGAATCTAGGAGGGAAAGTTGCAGCCAATCAGCGATGGGCATTTCGCCCCGCGGCGAAATTGAAGTATTTGAAGTGCAACTTCGAAAGATCGGGGTATAGCGCAAGTTTTAAAATCTTTTCTGGGAAATTTCGAAAGCGAAAAACACTGCAAACTATGAATCGCAGGAACGGTTATCCCTATGCTTCATCGGTGTCGTCTACAGACTCCGTGATGAACCCGATTCATGGAAGAAAAACCAGGCAGCAACAACCAAGCTTCATCAACGAATGGCACAATAAGCGAAGAAAGCACGGGTGCCAAAATCAGTCACCAGCCGAGAAGTTGAACGACCTTGAGGTGATTTTCTACGGTAAAGTTTATCGACTATCAGGCCTGGGATCACTGGACCCGACGGCACTGTGCAGAGATTTGGTCTACGCCCTGGTCTGGTCTCAATGTCGGGCCAACGCCACAGAGCAGGATGAGACCGCTGACTGCTGCTTTGATTGTCTGCAGACTGAAAGCGAGCGCTACGAAATGGTGGTCGAATTTCCAGGTGATTTTTTCAAGCTAGATAACACAGCCGCCTCACTCCCCAGATAATACAACCACACCACTCCCCAGATAACACAGTCACCCCACTCCCCAGATAACAGCCACCCCACTCCATGGATAACACAGCCACCCATAGATAACACAGCCACCCATAGATAACACAGCCACCCATAGATAACACAGCCACCCATAGATAACACAGCCACCCATAGATAACACAGCCACCCATAGATAACACAGCCACCCATAGATAACACAGCCACCCATAGATAACACAGCCACCCATAGATAACACAGCCACCCATAGATAACACAGCCACCCATAGATAACACAGCCACCCATAGATAACACAGCCACCCATAGATAACACAGCCACCCATAGATAACACAGCCACCCATAGATAACACAGCCACCCATAGATAACACAGCCACCCATAGATAACACAGCCACCCATAGATAACACAGCCACCCATAGATAACACAGCCACCCATAGATAACACAGCCACCCATAGATAACACAGCCACCCATAGATAACACAGCCACCCATAGATAACACAGCCACCCCACTCCCCAGTAAAGACAGCCACCCCACTCCCCAAAAAACACAACCACCCCGATCCCCAGATATCACAGCAACTCCACTCCCTAGATAGAGCCAGCCCCATCTACTAGTGGGTAATCCCCCAGTTTTTAGTCCCTCCAGCCTCTTCCCTCTTCACCCGAAAACCCAGGCAAGCTGAAGCGAGTCCGCAACAATCTAACCGTCGAACGATTTCTACGTCGGCTCCGCCGTCATCGTCAAAACTACCGACTTCGGGTACGACCTCGTCGACTTACTCGCCGGGTCACATTTGAGGTTAAAGACAACAGCGCCACCGCTGGCAGCAACCAGGAAGCCACCAAAGCCATCGAGGTTCAGGATGTGGACGAATCCGGCAAGCTGATCCGCGACTGGATGCGCCGACTCAACCTCGACACGAAGACCAACAACTCTACCTGCACAACTGCTGCGGTTGGCGCATCTCGCAGCCGCAGGCGCCGGGTTGTGGAAGTTCGTCTGCTGTCAACCACGACAACGCTGGTCGAGGCAGCGACAGACTGTCCAACCAACGGTGGCTGCAGCGCCGACAGCGACACGGGCGTGAGCAGCATGGATCCGGCAGACTCCGATCGGCTCTGCTGCCCGCATCGGCGGCGCTCCTTTCAGCGGTGCATGTACAAACCGAAGTTTGCCAACAGCCGCGGCAAACAGCCATTGAAAGGATTCAGGATGTACCTGACCGAATGCTTGGCTGACTGCGACACGCCGGACATCATGTACTTTGCTACGCTTGTCTGACAGTTTGAAAAGTGCATTGGGAAAGTCTGCTACTTGTAAAACTTGTTACTTGTTGATGTAACATTCTCGTTCTATTATCTGATGCTATGAGTAGGATGATGTATTATGAAAATTCTTATCCTCACTTTGAGAACTTTATAATTCCCCCTAATAGTCTCGATTCTCGATATTCTCAGACCTAGACCGACTGATCAATCTAGATAATCTCGCACCGATACTGTCTAAATCTTCAGGATAATCCTATAGAATCTTGATTTTTTCTTAAGATAATCTCACACAGAGACTTGATAATTTCTAACGATAATCTCACACTGACACTTGATTATTCCGCAAGATAATCTCACATTGAGACTTGATAATTCCGCAAGATAATCTCACATTGAGACTTGATAATTCCGCAAGATAATCCCACACTGAGACTTGATAATTCCGCAAGATAATCTCAAATTGAGACTTGATAATTCCGCAAGATAATCTCACACTGACACTTGATTATTCCGCAAGATAATCTCACATTGAGACTTGATAATTCCGCAAGATAATCTCACATTGAGACTTGATAATTCCGCAAGATAATCTCACACTGACACTTGATTATTCCGCAAGATAATCTCACATTGAGACTTGATAATTCCGCAAGATAATCTCACACTGACACTTGATAATTCCGCAAGATAATCTCACATTGAGACTTGATAATTCCGCAAGATAATCTCACACTGACACTTGATTATTCCGCAAGATAATCTCACATTGAGACTTGATAATTCCGCAAGATAATCCCACACTGAGACTTGATAATTTCGCAAGATAATCCCACACTGAGACTTGATAATTCTGCAAGATAATCTCACACTGAGACTCGACAAACTACAGATACTTGCTAGCCAGAACCATAAATAGCTTTTATTGATTGTTAAATATATTTCATTCAGATCAGTCTAGATCCACTACTGTTTCTCGAATCGCCATCACAGTAAGCCAAGGTCAAGCCTGTTAATAAACAAATATATCCAGTAATATCCAGTAAAGCAGGAAAAACAGACTGCTAAACTATATTTGACGTATCCTGGTCACCTAGGCAGAGAAACTGCAGAGCGCACAGCTGTAGAAACATCAGGATATTAGGCGGCGCATGCCCCTGTCTCTCTCGTCTACAGAAACACCATCGGACGGCAGACAGCCAGACAGACACGTTTAGTTGCCAGGCCAGAAAATAGCCTATAATAGCCCTTATCCACCCAAGGAAACATGCTGACCTCAATTCTGACACATCCAGGATGTGCAACTGTTGCGTGCTAGGACAGGGCTTGGGTCATCTGTCCACCAAGTCTGTCCAAAAGCATGCCGATGCTGCACTGTTGCTAAGCTGCTGTTCGTCTCAGGGAACCGGGGGGATGACCGCTGTAAACTACATGTAGGATGAATGACTCAGCGCTCGCAGTAAAATAGGCTGGCTGAAGGCCAACACAACTATATCCTGAGTGACTGGCATTTGTGCGTTCTCTTTCTGGGACCCAAAAGTTGCAGTCTGGGTATACAGACTGGGAGCTACAGACTGGGAGCTACAGACTGGGAGCTACAGACTGGGAGCTACAGACTGGGAGCTACAGACTGGGAGCTACAGACTGGGAGCTACAGACTGGGAGCTACAGACTGGGAGCTACAGACTGGGAGCTACAGACTGGGAGCTACAGACTGGGAGCTACAGACTGGGAGCTACAGACTGGGAGCTACAGACTGGGAGCTACAGACTGGGAGCTACAGACTGGGAGCTACAGACTGGGAGCTACAGACTGGGAGCTACAGACTGGGAGCTACAGACTGGGAGCTACAGACTGGGAGCTACAGACTGGGAGCTACAGACTGGGAGCTACAGACTGGGAGCTACAGACTGGGAGCTACAGACTGGGAGCTACAGACTGGGAGCTACAGACTGGGAGCTACAGACTGGGAGCTACAGACTGGGAGCTACAGACTGGGAGCTACAGACTGGGAGCTACAGACTGGGAGCTACAGACTGGGAGCTACAGACTGGGAGCTACAGACTGGGAGCTACAGACTGGGAGCTACAGACTGGGAGCTACAGACTGGGAGCTACAGACTGGGAGCTACAGACTGGGAGCTACAGACTGGGAGCTACAGACTGGGAGCTACAGACTGGGAGCTACAGACTGGGAGCTACAGACTGGGAGCTACAGACTGGGAGCTACAGACTGGGAGCTACAGACTGGGAGCTACAGACTGGGAGCTACAGACTGGGAGCTACAGACTGGGAGCTACAGACTGGGAGCTACAGACTGGGAGCTACAGACTGGGAGCTACAGACTGGGAGCTACAGACTGGGAGCTACAGACTGGGAGCTACAGACTGGGAGCTACAGACTGGGAGCTACAGACTGGGAGCTACAAACTGGGGAATTTCCAAAGCCCGAAAAATACCCATCGTGTAAAAGTCCTACATCGTGTTGACAGGATGGGAAAATCTTTCACCGCCGCGGGAACAAACAGAAGCAAAGAAGTAACGACAATAGAAATACTGAGGCTTGAAGAAAAGAGCTCATATTGGTCCAACAGATTCGCAGAGACAGATGGTATGCGGATAAACCAACCCAACTAAACTTTAATAGCGGGTGACTCCGCCCAAACTTGATTTGCAGGAGCTTGGATAATTTGCAGGCAGGGCCATCCTTACCGAATCGGTTTCCTTTCCCTGCGAGTTCGAGATGAATCTGAATTCGATAGAGATGAGGCCCGGTTGTTAGGAGAGAGACAGACGGATGGAAGACGTCTAAATCCTTCCACAGCGAGCTGATGATGAGGTCGAGTTTGCCTTGGTAAGAAGCTGAATCACCGAGTCACTCAACCAGTCACTCCTCCAGTCACTCCTCCAGTCACTCCTCCAGTCACTCCTCCAGTCACTCCTCCAGTCAATCCTCCAGTCACTCCTCCAGTCAATCCTCCAGTCACTCCTCCAGTCACTCCTCCAGTCACTCCTCCAGTCAATCCTCCAGTCACTCCTCCAGTCACTCCTCCAGTCAATCCTCCAGTCACTCCTCCAGTCACTCCTCCAGTCACTCCTCCAGTCACTCCTCCAGTCACTCCTCCAGTCACTCCTCCAGTCACTCCTCCAGTCACTCCTCCAGTCACTCCTCCAGTCACTCCTCCAGTCACTCCTCCAGTCACTCCTCCAGTCACTCCTCCAGTCACTCCTCCAGTCACTCCTCCAGTCACTCCTCCAGTCACTCCTCCAGTCACTCCTCCAGTCAATCCTCCAGTCACTCCTCCAGTCACTCCTCCAGTCACTCCTCCAGTCACTCCTCCAGTCACTCCTCCAGTCACTCCTCCAGTCACTCCTCCAGTCACTCCTCCAGTCAATCCTCCAGTCACTCCTCCAGTCACTCCTCCAGTCACTCACTCACTCACCCTCCGAATGATGAATAAATTAATTTACAAAGCTTAAATCCCAAACAGTAAAAATGGCCGTATGCTGCATTCCATCATTAAACTGGCTTAAGGGCCACAAACTGCAGTAAGAGTTACACGCTCAGACCGTGCTATTGCGGATCGGCAAAGTTTTATAGCCCAAGCATCAGCTCTCGTGATTAGATAACGGAGCTGGGAAGCCGCGGCAGTCCTCCCCCCTCTTACCCCCCGGGGCGATTCAAATCCTCCGTCAGCATCATTGAATCTGACGGGAAGGGGAAGCGCCGGCGTCCGGCCGACCCACCCCCTGCTGCGATTGCCCAGTCGAACAAATTGGATAATGACATAATGAGAGAGCTAGGCCGCCTTGGCCGGTCAGGGGCGAAAATGTTTGGGTCAAAGTCGGATTTCATCAAACAAATTGCTGGCTGCGTGGAGGACTGCCTGACGGAGATGTCTTTTAGAAATCTGGCTGGCTCTCTACTTCATGCGTTTGATATGAGTCTTTCCTGTCTATCTGCCACTCTCCTCCCGATCTATCTGCCACTCTCCTCCCGATCTATCTGCCACTCTCCTCCCGATCTATCTGCCACTCTCCTCCCGATCTATCTGCCACTCTCCTCCCGATCTATCTGCCACTCTCCTCCCGATCTATCTGCCACTCTCCTCCCGATCTATCTGCCACTCTCCTCCCAATCTATCTGCCACTCTCTCCTCCCGATCTATCTGCTACTCTCCTCCCGATCTATCTGCCACTCTCCTCCCGATCTATCTGCCACTCTCCTCCCGATCTATCTGCCACTCTCCTGATCTATCTGCTACTCTCCTCCGCGATCTATCTGCTACTCTCCTCCCGATCTATCTGCCTCTCCTCCCGATCTATCTGCCACTCTCCTCCCGATCTATCTGCCACTCTCACGATCTATCTGCCACTCTCCTGATCTATCTGCTACTCTCCTCCCGATCTATCTGCCACTCTCCTCCCGATCTATCTGCCACTCTCCTCCCGATCTATCTGCTACTCTCCTCCCGATCTATCTGCCACTCTCCTCCCGATCTATCTGCCACTCTCCTCCCGATCTATCTGCCACTCTCCTCCCGATCGATCTGCCACTCTCCTGATCTATCTGCTACTCTCCTCCCGATCTATCTGCCACTCTCCTCCCGATCTATCTGCCACTCTCCTCCCGATCTATCTGCCACTCTCCTCCCGATCTATCTGCCACTCTCCTCACAATCTATCTGCTACTCTCCTCCCGATCTATCTGCTACTCTCCTCCCGATCTATCTGCCACTCTCCTCCCGATCTATCTGCCACTCTCCTGATCTATCTGCTACTCTCCTCCCGATCTATCTGCTACTCTCCTCCCGATCTATCTGCCACTCTCCTCCCGATCTATCTGCCACTCTCCCGATCTATCTGCCACTCTCCTGATCTATCTGCTACTCTCCTCCCGATCTATCTGCCACTCTCCTCCCGATCTATCTGCTACTCTCCTCCCGATCTATCTGCTACTCTCCTCCCGATCTATCTGCCACTCTCCTCCCGATCTATCTGCCACTCTCCTCCCGATCTATCTGCCACTCTCCTCCCGATCTATCTGCCACTCTCCTGATCTATCTGCTACTCTCCTCCCGATCTATCTGCCACTCTCCTCCCGATCTATCTGCCACTCTCCTGATCTATCTGCTACTCTCCTCCCGATCTATCTGCCACTCTCCTTCCGATCTATCTGTCACTCTCCTCCCGATCTATCTGCTACTTTCCTCACAATCTATCTGCCACTCTCCTCCCGATCTATCTGCCTGCCACTCTAAACTAGATCTATCTGCCACTCTCTTGCTGATCTAATCTGCCACTGACATCTGGATCGATATGCCCCTCTTCTCTTGATCTGCCAGTTTCAGCTGTCTATCTGACCATTTAAAATTCGATCTACCTGCCCCACAACTATCGCTCTACCTACCAGCAATGCTTCTTCATCTGCTAACCTTCTTTTCCATTGAACTTTTTTTCACAGAAAATATTACATCTGCTTAGAAATTCAAATTCAAATTACCAAGTAAGTAAGTAAGTACTAGTAAGTATTCTAGTGACAAGTTGAGCGTGGGAACCAAAGGCCTAGATTTAAAAAATCTGTACGAGACTGAACTAACGCAGAACTGCAAAAGTAAAAATATCTGGAAATTTTAGCTTAAAAAAGAAATTTCGACTTTGTCAGAAGCCAGAGCTGAATTTATACCAGATCAAACTGAACCGCAGCTAAACAGAAAGAAAAACAGCATTAAAATTAATGTTACCATTACTTGGCAGGCTTTTCATTTTTTTCTTTTTACATTCCAACTGTGTACTTTATGAATAGGCTGTCAAGAAAGGGGACGGCTTTCTTGCATGGTAACTTTCTGATTTCATTAGATGATCTCTAACATGGTGGCTTGCTACGAGCTAATTTCCCTAGATAATCTCACACTGGGACCTGCTAATTCCCTTAGATAATCTCACACTGAGATCTGCTAATTTCCCTATAATCTCATGCTAAGACTTCATAATTCCCCAAAAAATCTCACGCTGGGACTCCCTAATTCCCATAGATACTCTCACACTGAGACTCCCTAATTCTCCAAATAATCTCACACTAATAAGACTCCCTAATTCCCCTAGATAATCTCACACTGAGACCTGCTAATTCCCCTAGATAATCTCACCCTGAGATCTGCTAATTTCCCTATAATCTCATGCTAAGACTTCATAATTCCCCAAAAAATCTCACGCTGGGACTCCCTAATTCCCCAAATAATCTCACGCTGAAACTCCCTAATTCCCATAGATACTCTCACACTGAGACTCCCTAATTCTCCAAATAATCTCACACTAATAAGACTCCCTAATTCCCCTAGATAATCTCACACTGAGACCTGCTAATTCCCTTAGATAATCTCACCCTGAGATCTGCTAATTTCCCTATAATCTCATGCTAAGACTCCATAATTCCCCAAAAAATCTCACGCTGGGACTCCCTAATTCCCCAAATAATCTCACGCTGAAACTCCCTAATTCCCCTAGATAATCTCACACTGAGACCTGCTAATTTCCCTAGATAATCTCATACTGAGACTCCCTAATTCCCCAAATAATCTCACATTGAGACTCCCTAATTCCCCTAAATAATCTCAAACTGAGACTTGATAATTTACCTAGATAATCTCACACTGAGACTCCCTAATTCCCCAAATAATCTCACACTGAGACTTGCTAATTCTCCTAGATAATCTCACACTGAGACTCCCTAATTTCCCTGGGTAATCTCATAATGGAGCTTTATAATTTCCTTAGATAATCTCATAATGAGACTTGTTAGTTCCCTAAGATAATCTAACAATGAAACGTTTTAATTCCCCCAGATAACTTCACAAAATAAAATTCATCTAGAAACCCTTGATTCAGCTAGGAATCAAGACTTTCAACCGTCCCTCCTTTTGAAAATTTCCTATTAATACTTGAAACTCACTCCAAAGACAATACAAAACGCAATTCTGTCTATAAAAATCCTTACGTTACGTTACGAGAAGCGAAAGCAAAACATCTGCTACTTTGCTTGACAACAGACCCGGTGCAGCCATTTGTGAGTGCCATTGCACTTAAAACCGTTGGAACTCGTTTGAAAATGAAGTTTAAATTATTCAATAGCCATATTGGGAAAGTGCGGTTTGGCTTTTACATGGATTTCAGGCAAGCCGCCGATGAAAGCAAATATTTACATAGGCATGGTTAAGTCTCCAAGAGCAGAGCTCAGTTCTGCACAGGTGAAGGATGGGAGAGTTCTACCGCAAAGCAGCAACAGGTATTGTGAAGTGAGGCTCTGTTTTTTCTATTAAAGAGGAGGTCTGGGCTGGCTGAGAATTCAGCATTTAGAATACAGGAGAGAATTAAAACACAGAGTGGCTCTGCAATCGGCGGGTTCCTCAAGCAGAACTTGAGAAATGAAGTCAACAGTGCTGCTTCTTCTGCTCGCTCTCTGTGAGACAGTCAGTGGTCAGCAGTGCCGATCCACCTTCGAGCCGGTGACAGCCAGCCTGTGCATCAACAGCAAGTTCACGGAGGTCATCAGCATTGACCCATCCGGTCCTACCTCGGAGATGCAGTGCTCAGTGCAGTGCAACATCAGACAGCGCTGCCAGGCATTCAGCACTGCAGACGGTCCGTGCCAGCTGTTCGTGTTCGACAGGTGCAGCAAAGGCGTGAGGAACTGCAGCTGCTCTCGGACAGGCCGGCTGTTTGTGAAGAGCCAGCTGGGACTGCAGCCAGGCCGCCTGTGTCCGGCTGGCTATGCCGATGAGCGGTGCGGAGTGAAGTACAAGGTGTACCCGATCTCTGGCAACTGGTGGGACGCCAAGCAGAGGTGCGAGAATGATAGCGGACTGGTGATCATGGCGGATGTGGAGGATGCAGCTGAGATGTCCTTCATTGACAAACGCTTCAATGCTGCGTACTTCAGCCAGTCGAAGTCAATGTGGCTCGGAGGCTACCAGTCACCGGGCAGCCGGGAGCCGGCTGGTTCTGGGTCGGCTGCAACACCAGCTTGACCAGCGGCCTGTGGGGCACCGGGCAGCCGGACAATGCCTCCACAATAGACGAGAACACGGTGCACAGGTTTCATGGAATGCCGGGTCTCAATGATTTCCCAGCCTCTCCGCCGGTCAACAGACCGCCATTCGTGCTGTGCGAGTGCGTGTCGCCATTCAACTGATCCTCAACTGCAGTGCACAGCTGTTCCTGCCGAAATCTCCAAGAAAGCCCTTCAATCAACAAAGTTATCAACGACGTCATAAGCTGTGGGACTTGAAGACGTCAATCAAGTATACATAAATATTGACACCTTAGAAAAACATTGTACGTATAATTTTCTGCATTTGCAATACGCTCGTATTATCTCAAAACTGTCAAACAAATCCAACAATTCTTAGAATACAAATTAGGATTTATCCCAGGCAGATTTAACAAGACGCTTGCTAGCGACAACCACAGCTGGACAGAATATATTTACTGTCACACCGACTGACAATGTTACAATCAGCACGGGGCTACGGGACAAATACTCGTACAACTATGCAACCGGTTCTCAGTTTTCAAGCAGACTCAATCAAGTCACTAAAAGGAACCGGCCAGGTTTCACAAGCTCGAAAAGTGCAGCCTTTGACTATCTCTCTGCTTCGACCCCTGGATCGATATTTGGGTCAGTAGTTTGTCGTTCGGTTCACACCCGTGAGGGCCAACCCCCTAACAAGGCACGGAGACTGTACATTCCCGACGATTAGAGAAAGTCAGGGCCGCTGTACACCCTGTGTGAGCGCGTGCCTACTCAGGAGTGAACAGGAATGACTAAGATTATAAATTATAGCATTAATATTAGATAACTAGGCATATTAGTGTCAGTCAGACAGTCTTCTTTGACAAAGTTTTCAAAGATATTAATGTAAACCTCGAGCTTGTGAAAGCGACCCGATAAAAAGACTAGCTATAAATTATATTCAACAAAGTGGGGACAAACACAATTATATACCTAATAGTATAAGCATATACTATAGTGACCAATGCGCTTTAATCTAAACTAAACAATAGAAAAAGCCAGATATGCATTGGATTAACCAAAAATTACATCAGCGATATTCACTCCGCAAAAAATCAATGAAATCAGGCGCAATTATTTTAATGCTCAGCTTTCATAACTGGATACCAGAAATTTCACGATATAAGCATACTTAACTACTGATTAGAAGCCAACTAAGTAGTGCAGTATAGAAAAAAACGCAAAAATACAATATTGCAGATGAAAAAGTTGTTAAAATAAATGTTAAAAAATGATTCAAATCGCAAAAAATCAAAGATTAGGGAATCGAAACTAAGAAAAGTACACTATACTCGTAAGAGACGGATATAATGGATATATTGTTGCACTAAATCAGCAGAATAACTGTGAAATTATTAATGCCAAAACTTTGTTAGCAAAAATACGCTTCAAAAAACAGCTTCAACAGCATCAGAGAAAAAATAGTTCACACAAAAAGTATATTCCATGCATCATTAGTTTCTAGCAGGCATTTTGTGCTCAAGTTTAACTCTCCAAATTGTGCAATTATGCTACTCAGAGCATCGCAGTCAGTAGTGCTCAGGCAGGGTGGACAAGGCGTCGTCAGAACTTCTGGCAACGTCAGTGTTCTGAAAAAAAAACAGCAGAAAATGACTAAATGACAATAAAAAGGTTAATGAGTGTAAAATGTAAATTATATTACTATCAATATACTTCTATATTTTCAGTTTAGAAACTAGAATCCGACAAACCAGAATCCCGACAAACCAGAATCTTGACAGACTTCAAAACTAAGTTTTTATTACAGTTTCAAAATTTCTACCTTTGTGTAAGGTATCCAATTTATCCTACTAAAAGTAGCGTTCCAACGAAAATTGACACTATAATTTAGCAGAGAGTAAAAAATCACCACACACTACCCACCACCGGCTTGTCTCGGTGGGTGTCAACGCAGGCGACATCCAGGCTGATCTGCTCGGAGATGCAGCCGTAGGCCACTGGCGTCAGCCTGATAACAGTGTGCAACGGCACGCGTACGTACGGCAGATCGGCGTGCTTCACGTCCATATAATAGGCTAACAGGCACCTGGCAACTGCCTGATGGCAGACAACAAGCACGTGCGACTGGCGTTCGAGCTCCATGATGACCGGCTCCAAGCGGGCGACCAGGTCGCCATAGGACTCGCCTTGCGGATAACTGGGAACAGATGTTCAGCAAGGGATGTAATCTATCTATCTATCTATCTATCTATCTATCTATCTATCTATCTATCATAACTGTACTATTATGTACTAATGCGGGAGAATAGTAGTACTAGTAGTAGTAGTAGTAGTAGTAGTGGCAGCGCTCACCGGTAGTTGAACTTATCCTTATCCCGATTCGCGAACTCGGTGGGCAGTTTCTCGGCGATCTCCTCGTAGGTCATGCCCTCGCACACGCCCGCGTCAAGTTCGTTCAGCGCCTTCCAATGCGACAGCACGTGCGGCGTCTTGATGAAGGCGGCCGTCTGGATGGTCCGGTGCATGTGGCTGGTCCAAACCCGCAGCGGTGGCCGGTCTTTGTCGCAGCAGCGCTCGTCGATCCATTCGCCGAGTCGCCGGGCGAATGTGCGACCGCGCTCGGACAGATCCGAGTCACCGCCGATTCGGCCGAGCAGGTTGAGCATGGACTCACCGTGGCGGATCAGGTAGATGCACCGGTTGTAGCCAACCTGCCGGACAGGGTGTGGTTGGTTTATGGCCGAGTCTTACTGTTGGTTTATGGCCGAGTCTTAGGGTTGGTTTATGGCCGAGTCTTAGGGTTGGTTTATGGCCGAGTCTTAGGGTTGGTTTATGGCCGAGTCTTAGGGTTGGTTTATGGCCGAGTCTTGGGGTTGGTTTATGGCCGAGTCTTAGGGTTGGTTTATGGCCGAGTCTTGGGGTTGGTTTATGGCCGATTTTTGGTGCTGGTTTATGGCCGAGTTATAAGGTTGGTTTATGGCCGAGTCTTGGGGTTGGTTTATGGCCGAGTCTTGGGGTTGGTTTATGGCCGAGTCTTGGGGTTGGTTTATGGCCGAGTTATAAGGTTGGTTTATGGCCGAGTTTGGGGTTGGTTTATGGCCGAGTCTTGGGGTTGGTTTATGGCCGAGACTTGGGGTTGGTCTATGGCCGAGTCTTGGGGTTGGTTTATGGCCGAGTCTTGGTGCTGGTCTATGGCCGAGTCTTGGGGTTGGTTTATGACCGAGTCTTGGTGCTGGTTTATGGCCGAGTCTTAGGGTTGGTTTATGGCCGAGTCTTGGGGTTGGTTTATGGCCGAGTCTTGGGGTTGGTTTATGGCCGAGTCTTGGGGTTGGTTTATGGCCGAGTCTTGGGGTTGGTTTATGGCCGAGTCTTGGGGTTGGTTTATGGCCGAGTCTTGGGGTTGGTTTATGGCCGAGTCTTGGGGTTGGTTTATGGCCGAGTCTTAGGGTTGGTTTATGGCCGAGTCTTGGGGTTGGTTTATGGCCGAGTCTTGGGGTTGGTTTATGGCCGAGTCTTGGGGTTGGTTTATGGCCGTGTGACGATTTAAAGGCAGACTCAGTCCCAGGATCAAATGACGAAGGCGAATAACAACGGAGGGAAAAAATTGTTAGGTTATGCCGATGGCGACAATTTATTATGGTCAGATAGACCCGCTCGCTATAGGTTTCTGTCGGCAAAATAAGAGTGGGACTGGGCCTGGTTTGGCGCTGAATCCGTGCTATGGTACTCTGGGCACTGCGGCAGGCAACAAAAATGGCGATGGATAGCTAATGGGCTACGGCGATGAAGTGGCGACGGTGAAGGCGTGGCGTGATTCCCACTCGGGACAGTGGCGTGGCGTAAGTTTGGCAGAGTGGACTTGCCCGAGAAAACTTGGCAGAGGCAGAGAGGGAGAGCGAGAGAGCGCGGGCCGGAAAACAAGGGTCTAACCCCGGGCGCCCCAGCCAGACAGTACTGATAACGAGCGGGCTGGGGGTGGGTGCACGACAAAGCTTAATCTTAGGCTAGCATAATATATGCGCTGCTTTCCTATTGGCCGGCGCGAAAACCACTTGAAAAACAGGAATTATCGATCGCATTGTACATAGGCTTTACGAACGTCACGCAATGTTGTTAAAATTCCTTGGGCGTTACTATAAACAGACGTTAGAGTACGAGACCATCAAATTAACAATATTATAGAATGGCACTGCTTTCACAAAAAACGGCCCTTGTCGGGGCCAGCTCAACTGACAACGTCACAGCCGAGTCTTGGTGCTGGTTTATGGCCGAGTCTTGGTGCTGGTCTATGGCCGAGTCTTGGGGTTGGTTTATGGCCGAGTCTTGGTTTTGGTTGGTTTATACTTGAGTCTTGATGTTGGTTTATGGTCGAGTTTTAGGGTTGGTAAATTATTGACCTCTTTGGACATACTTGACCCTTGAATATCAACTCTCACTCACCTTGATATTCATCAGATAGTACACAATGCGACTCTGAATGTTGCCTTGCAAGCGGTTAATAAGAAATCGCTCGCCCTGATTAAAGATCTTAATGAATGACAGCTGCGAGTCCTGTGCGTTCTGCTCGTCCAGAGGCTCGTATTCGGTCTTGTAGTGCTGAATTCGCTGCAGGAAGTCCTGCAGGGCCGCTTCTTTGTCGTTGAGGTTGCGATAGTCCGGGTTGTTCACCTGCGATTGAGGTGGGGTTGAGCAGTGAAGCTTTGCGGCTTAATGCCTAAGACATCTGGAAGGGTTGCTGTGGTCCAGCAACTGAGGGTCTGGGAGGCTGGCCCAGCAACTGAGGATTTGGGAGGCTGGCCCAGCAACTGAGGATCTGGGAGGCTGGCCCAGCAACTGAGGATCTGCGAGGCTGGCCCAGCAACTGAGGATCTGGGAGGCTGGCCCAGCAACTGGGGATATGAGAGGGCAGAGTTTACAATACACAAAGGATTAAAAGGCAAACAAAGCAGTCCAAACCTTCACATCCAGGATGTTGGCTTCAATGATCGCCTGCGAGTCGCAGATGGACTCCACAAAAAACACGCTGAAGTTGGCGGCGGCGCAGTGCTCCAGGATGGCCTCCCGCCTGCGCCTGGTGGAGTTGGTGGCATCGAACACGGCGATCTCGCCGCCCTCCACAGTCAGGTAGTGGCTGACGTCTTCCAGGGCCAGACGGGCGCACTCTTCGCGCAGGCGTGACGCCTGGGCGTTGCTGGGATCGAAGAAGCCGTGACTTGTCTCAGAAGTCTTGCGACGCCGGTAGTCGCCGACATTGAACACTGGGATGGAAGGCAGTGAGTTAAGATAGTTAGAAGTGTAAAATGAGTTTAAGGATGCAAACACAATTCATTAAATTTGAATTACTCACCCTTGGTGGTGATGCCAATCCAATTGAGATAGCGAGTCAGTTTCTTAGAAATATAAGTCTTGCCCCGTGCTGGAAGGCCAACAAGCACAATCACTGTGGGCCGGATGCCTTCTGGTACATATGCTACAAAGGAATAAGTATAGTTGTCCTGTTAGGATGACCTTTAAAAGAATAGAAATAACAAATACAATTGCTATAAACTTGAAAATGCAAAAAAGTAGTTGGTCTTATTAAAGTCAGTCAATAAAAGAAAGAAATATCTCTAACATAGATATGTAGCTTATATTCAAAATTAGCACCATTGAAAACTCTTCTAGAGACTAGAGAAAAAATTATAATCTTATCAAAACTGCAATTATCTTATCTACCTGAACTTTTAGAAGGCCAAATAATTCGAAAGAATATTAACTACTATATTCTATTCAAAAAAAGTTATAAAACTACACTATAATTTAAGTTATAAGTTATGAAACAGCCTATTATAGAATCATAACTAAATAATAATAAAAATTAATAATGCATAGTTTTTACTTTTATTATAATTTTATTATAGAAGCAAATATTTTATCTAATATAGCAACATGATTTTTTACTTAGGAAAGAAATGTATTTACTATTGAACAAGTCCAAATATTAACTCTTACCACTATTATGGCAGAAAGTCTTGGCCTTTGATCTAGTGGAGAGACTCCGCTGTAGAATTTTATGTTGCGCTGAGTGGGCAGGGTTTTCTTCAAGACTAGCTAATAGCTCATGCTGATATGACTTGTCCTCAATAACTTTTTTAAACTCCTCATCGATTTCTCGGCAACTGCAGCACAACGACTCCTTGCAGAATGGACATGTATCATGATGCTTTTCTGACAAACTCAAAGCAGCAAAATTAAAATCGTCTTTTCCACTTTCAGCATCTCGTTTTTTCTCTGCCATTGATTGATTTTTAGTCTTTTTAGTCTGAATACTACTGTACTGTGGTCTGTGCCTGTAGTTCGTAGGCCTTAGAGTTGTAGAGCGGAGCTGTTGTTTCTGAAAATGATGGTAATAAGAAAAATAAGAAACCACTGAAAATATCCGAAACTGAGCATAGGCTTTTTCTAAATAGAATTACACATTATTTTTCCTAATATTTATTAAATAATTCCTGCACACTGACAGTGACAGCCGTGACACCGTACGCCAAACAGACGGACAGTACTTACTGTACTAGTAACTTTACTGTATAAATATCCTGGAAAATAAAGAACTTAAATTGGTAGATAAGACAAAAGAGATTTAACAAATATTTATAAACTACGTCTTTAAAAATGGGCCTAAAATTAATTATAGAGCCTTCTTGAGTGCAAAAACTAAAAAACCAGAGGGCACAGTTACAGTTAGCCTAGTTCATTTTATCTATATTATTATTAGGCCCTACTAATATTAGACCAATCTCAATTTGCTTCTGCTATGTTGCATGTCAAGCACACAGCGCACACAAAATGGATACTTTTAATAATGGCGAAAAAGTCACATATAGGCCCCCAGAAATATAGTAGATAGCTTTTGTCTATGGCTTTTGTCTATTATTTTTTCTATGGCCCAAAAGCCAATTAATGCATTCTGGCAATGTTCTATTGAGAAGCAGCTTTGAAAAGCAATAAATATTGATTCAATAATTTACTCACTTATTGGCTGATTTAATTTAAATATCAGGCCTATTCAAGAACCCAACTGATAATTTCTAATACTAATAATAGGTCCTAGTCCAATATGAGCATATGCCATTTTGTTTGCATCAAGTCAAGAAATGCAAACTTCAAAATCATATTTATTAGAAATTTAATTTGGTTTGATTAGGCCTAAAATTTTGAAATATACATAGCATAGGCCCTTTACTAGGCATTAGGTATAGCCGTATAGTATAGGCCTAACTTCTAGTAGGTGTAGGTGTAGTTATTGCCATGAAATTTTATCTCTACATATAAAAATCAAAACTCTGTGTGTGTGTCTGTGTGTGGACAATTTTGATCGCTATGGACTCCCAAACCACTCAACCAAATTACACCAAACTTTACACCCACCCTAAACTCACTACGGAGAATGTCTTAGGCTACCTTTTAATTTCCTAGACTCAAGTCTTCCTACCTAAAAGTACAAAAAACTGCTCAAAATGCGCGATTTTTTCACTAAATCCTCCATAGCGCCGCTCCACTTCTACCGATTCTCTTCAAATTTGACACAGGCAATTTTCAACTATTTTGACACAATCGTGTAAAATTTCGAATCTCAAAGTTAAGCCTGAAAGCCGCTGTGCACTTTTAAAGTTAGGCTGTTTTTTTCAGCGAGGCAGCCACCCCAACCTCCGCCCGCCTGCCTCTCTTTCCCGATCTGGGCAAAGGGTGTGAATCAGGTTTTAAAATGCCTAACTTTCGGTTGCCATAAGTTTGCTCCACGTGAAGCGATTGACTTCTAACTTAACACAATTCTTCTTTGATTCATTCTCTGTCTAAATGTAAAGTTTCAACTCTCTAACTCAATCAGAACAGAAACTGTAAGCATGTGAAGTTTGTCTGCTTTTTCTGTTGTTTGTGCCACTCACTCACTCATTCCCCCAGCCCAGACGAAGGGTCAGGCGATAGGGCTGAATGTACATGGCAACGTACAGTGTTTTGGAATAACTTTTAATAGCCTTCTCTGCACCCCGCGAGTGGAGAGGCGTGGAGAGGAGAGACAGTTTCAGCGAGAGATTCAATCCACTGTCCTCTGTATAGACAAGTCTGCAGCAGTTTAACAGTGGATGGCAAACAGGCAAATCAAGGCGATGCGGGATGGTTTGTAAAAATAGCGAAAAATTAATGAATAACTTATTACAATGCAATCCTACTAAATTAGTTACACCATGAAGCTTTTAACATAAGTTTCGCATAGGGTAACTTTAAAATTTAAATGACTCCTAAGAAATGCGCATTTCCTTGGTTGTTAGACTGCTGCAGAGTGCAGACTGTGGTGGTGGAGCTGGAGATACACAAATTCCTCTCAGGGCTGCTAATTGGCCAGAAAGGTGACGTGATTAAAGCATGAGAAATGATAACCATGATAGTACTACGTCCCACAAACTGGCTTTCGAAGCAGGGATCGGTAGATTTTTAACTCAAAGGCCAGATAAAGAATTCAACTCATGGCTGCGGGCCAGATGAGAGTGAAAAAGAAAAGGAATAGACTATTAGAAAGAGAGGAAGGGCGAGAGGGGGTAAGAGAAAAGATATAAGATAACAGGAAAGACAGGTGGGGTGAGGACGAGGAGAGAGCAGAGAATATGAGAGGAGGAAGCGAGAGGAGGGGAGACAGGAGGGAGAGGAAAGAGTAGAGGTGAGAAGAGGAAGAGAGAAGAGGGGAGAGATGAGACAGAGGATCGATGAGAGAGCAGAGTAGAGAAGAGTGAGAAGAGAATAGAGAATAGAGAACAGAGAGGAGATAGGAGGGGAGAGAGAGGGAGAGAGGAGTGAGAAGAGAGGAGAAAGGAGAGATGATAGAGTAAAGGGAAGAAGAGGAGAGAGGAAAGAGATGAGATTGTGGAGACGAGAGAGTAGAGATGAGAGATGAAGGAAGAGAGAGCAGAGTGCAAAGAGACAAGAGAAGAGTATAGAAGAGGGAAGAGAAGAGGAGTAAGAAGAGAGGATTCAGTAGAGGGGAAAGAGAAGAGTACACAGGAGAGTGGAGAGTAAAGATTACAAGAGAGAGGGGTAGAGAGCAAAGATGAGAGTGAACGCGATATATGAGAGGAGAGAGGAGAGTGAAGAGAGAAGAGAGAAGACAAGAGAGGGAGAGAATAGAAGAGGGAAGAATAGAGAAGGGAAAAAGGAGAAAGGAAAGAGAGGAGTCAAAAGAGGGGAAAGAGAAGAGTACAGATGAGAGAGGTGAGAGAACATACGAGTATAAGAGAGTAAAGATGGCAGATGAGAGAGAAGAGATGAGAGACCAGAGACGAGAGTGAACAGACGAGAGATGGGAGAGTGAAGAGAAAAAAGGATAGAAATAAGAGATGAGAGGTGAGACAAAGGGAGAGAGAAGTGAGTGAGGAGAGAGGAGGGGAGGGGAGAGAACCGAGATAACAGGGGAAAGAGGAGAAAGGACGAGAGAGGAGATGAAACAGGGGAGAGATTAGAGGAGAAAGAGATATGGGACAGGAGAGAGCAGAGAGATAAGAGGAGAGAGAGGGAGAGAGAGGAGAGAGAGAGGGAAAGAGAGAGGAGAGAACATGCAGAAAGAATGAGAAAAGAGAAGAGAGAAAAGATAAAAGAAGAGAAAGAAGAGATAGATAAGAGAGCAAAGACGAGAGAGAAGAGAGGTGAGGGAAGAGACGATAGAAGAGAGGAGAGAGGAGAGAGGAAAGAAGAGAAGAGATGAGAGGAGAGAGAGGAGAGAGTAGAGAGGAGGGAGGAGAGGAGGGATAAAAGAATAGAAGGGAGAGAGAATAGACGAGAGAATAGGGGATAGAGGAGAGAGAGAGAGAAGAGACAGAGACGAGAGAGAGGAGAGGAAACAGAAGAGAAGGTCGAAGTTTCTAAGGATCCAAGGGACATAAGGAGAGGCAGAGGCCAGAGTTTGCCTGTTCGCAGCACCCCAGCCAACAATAAATGTTTGCCTCAAATCCTAATTTTTCACGAATGTACTCTAATTTATGTTTAATTCTAACCTAACTATTAACGAGTTTTTGTTTGAGTTTGACCTCAGATTTTAGAATACGAGTACATGCAAAAATAGTTCCAGGGATTGAAATTCCCCGGGTTCAAAATCCGCGGGTTTCAACAGCTTGTCCTTCAATAAAACAAATATGAAAGAGGATGTAGGTAAATAAAATTTAAACTTAGACTAGGCCCCTACTTAAATAATCCTATTGTCCACAATGAGTAGGCCTAGGCATGTTAGAAAAAATATAGGAAATTTCTAGATATAGACCTAGTTAAAATTTAACTTAGACTAGGCCTAAGTCCTACTTAAATAATCTTATTTGTTGTCTTATCCATAGTGAGCAGGCCCTAGGCATATTAGAGACAACATAGGAAATTTCTAGCACTAGAACTTTCTAGCATAGTTTGTTTACTTTGCGAATAGACCTTGTTGTCTTTACTTTATAGATTAGGCCTAGCTTTGTTGCCCTTAGCCTAGGTTTGCATAGTTAGGTAGAGGCCTAACCTATAGTTTGGATCATATATTAATAGGGCCTATACATTGGGAAAAAGTATAGGACCTTGTTTGTATAACGGGACTAAAAATGTTTTTATTTTGTACACCAAATTTATTTTATGCAGAATTTTAAATCCTATAATAGTAGCAGCATTCATTGCAACTTGGGCTGTATGAGTAGGGGCATTGTCATGAAGCAGCAGTGGGTAAGCACTCAACTTGCCTTGCCTCTTCCTGACAATTGCTTGACAAAGTCAGCCTACCTATTCAGCATACTGCACACCTATTATAGTATGCCCCATTGGCAGGTAATCAGCAAGTAGCATCCCCTGACAATCCTAGAAAAAGCAGCCTAAGACCTTGTCAGCTGATTTCACTTGCTTGAACTTGCAGGGGGCACCTTCTCCTAGGTGCCGCTACTCCATGGAGTCATGCTTGAACTTAGGGTCATAGTGGTGTAGCTAATAGGCCTTACTCATCCTCTGTTATGATTCATTGCTCCAATCCATTTGGGTCCATGTTGTACAAGTCAAGCATAAAGCAGCTTGAGTTCATTCAATTTAGCTTGTGGTCCCACAAAAGCATTTGGGGCACCCATGGGCACTGACCTTATTGTATCCAAGGATTTGGTGCAAGATCTTCTCAACTGAGCCAATTGAGATACCAACAGTGTATGTAATGCTAGCAACTCAAATTTGCCAATTTTCATCTAGGAGCTTGGCAACTGCATCAACTTTCTCTTGGTTGACGCTGGTAACAGGGTACCTGCCTACTCTGGGAGTCATCTTTGAGGGTCACCTTGCCTTGCTTAAATTTAGTATAGTGCCTCTCAATTGTGTATAGAGAGGGGCAAGTTGTGGGGTACACAGACTTGATCTCTACTGTGATTGCTAGTGTCTTGAATCCTTTTAAGGTAAAAAAATTAATAAGAGCTCAATACTCCTGTTTCTCTATTTTGCTGAAAATACAAGGGGTGCTTTGAATTCTTGCTAAAAAAATGACTTCAAAAACTGATGAAAGGTTGAACATCTGCCATAGAGACTCTATATGAAAGTTACTATTCTAAACCAAAAAGGTTTCATGAAAATATTATGTGATATAGCCAAATGACAAAACTTTTTGAATACCCCTCATATATGCCAGGATATACATTGATGTTTGTTAAAAAATGGTAGGTACCCTTGTTATATACAAGGAAATCTGGACATACATGTTGCCTTCCAATTAAACTATGGCAGTTAGCAAATATTTATTCAAAGGATAAAAAAATTAAAGACCCTATCTGTATAATGAAAAATAGCAAAAATATTGTGATGCAATCTTTTTAAGCCTATGCATTTTAGGCCTTAAGACTGACTTTTTAGATATTGTTATAAGCTAAAGCAAGGTATTTTTTGCTATTCTAATAGGGTTATCAATTATAGATAAAGGATAAAATTAAATCTTACTAGAGTCGCTAGTAATAAAAAAGAAAAAAAATTTAATTTTTATCTAAAATTATATAAAAACATTATAGTATATTTAGCCTAATTGACACTATGGTATTAACTAAGGTGAATTATTTAAACTTTTAGTTAAGTATTTTTTGTCAAACTATTCATTTAGATAGTCCCTAGGGCCTAGAGTTCATTGTCTAGTATTATAAGTTTTAATCTGTTGTGTTCCAAGATGGACCAGCCAGCTACGTCTTGCGCTCTGTATGAGCAGGAAAATGCAGCCCCAGTCCTGCTGCTTGCCAACCCACTGTCGCACAAATGCGCAGGCAGTAGGCCAGGAATCAGGGTTGCAGCAAACGTACAGGCCCCGGTTACAAAGTCCTAGAGGCTCTTGACCCCGAAATAACAGGAACAGAATGATACTTACTGTGGCGCGGATACTTGGCACGCTGGGCGTCTATGTTGAACATGATTGTTAGCACGCTGGTTTTTGGTTTATTGTCATATAGTATACTATTTGCAGCGAAGGAGTCAGAGGAGAAGCGGTCGCATGGGGGGAGAGGACAGGAGCGCACGCCAATAAATATTTGCCAGCACAACATGGGATGGGGCAAAAGCTGCAGGGTAAGAGAAAAGGCGGGGTGGGCAGAGAGAGCGAGCGGGGATTGGCTGCAGCCACACAAACTGCGACTGGGGGGGGTAGAAAACCAGAATTACAGAAAACAGCGACAGCCAATGAGAGAGCACGGAGGGGGAGGGATAATAATAATCAGGGGTGAGAAAGTTGCAGACATAGGCTGGACAAATAAACAACTATCAGTTGGTCTAGTGCAGTGGCACCAAAAATAAATAAAGTACTCTAAGAAACTAGCTCACAACAAGTTGCAAGCATGGAAGGGGTGGGAAGGGTTGGCAGAGGGAGAGAGAGAGAGAGAGACTACAGTAAGGGCAAATACATTGAGTTACAAATTCACAACAAATCTTTTTTAATTTTACTTTTGAAATGCTTATCTTATTTGTGGATAGGCCTATCATTTTAGTTCCATCAAAGTATAATTCAATTCCTCAATTTTATACCATTTTTAGCCTAGGCCAAGGCCTAATAATGAAATGATATACCCATTTACTTATTAACACTAGCTGTAATATATTTGCAAATAGGACAATTAAGGGAGTATGGCTAATGGGCCCACAACTTATTTTCTGCATGTTTTACAATGCTGAGATGCCCACTACAGCTGGTCAGACTCAGGCTGCCAGTCAGGCAGTTATCAGATCTGACTACTAAGTTCACAGGTCTTGGCAGTTTCAGCAACCTAAACTATGACCAACTGCAATCTAGCCTGCGCACTGATTCATCTCAGTGTGAGCAGTTCTGGAAGCTTATTGGAGAACAGCAACTGAATTGGATGCAGCCATTTCATACTGTCTCAGATTGCGACTTGAAATCTGCTAAGATTGCTTGGTATCTTGGTGGCAAACTCAATGCTAGTGGTGAGTAGGGGAGTTCATGTTAAAAACGATACCGTGACAAAAATCGTTAAGAGTCACTTACTAGAGACTCGGGCAGGGGTAGGCAAACTTTGTTACCTTAAGGGCCAGATAGAGAACCTAGCGCATGACTGCGGGCCAGAGGAGGGGAGAAAGAGGGGAGGGAATAGACAAAAGAGATTGAATAAAGGAGAAGAGAGGAGATGAGAGTAGAGGAGTGATGATATAGAAGAAGGGAGAGAAGATGAGAGGAGGGAGACGAGATATGAGAAAGGAGAGAGAGAAGTGAATATGAGAGATAAGAGAAAAGAGAAGAAAATGAGATTAGAGAGAAAAGAGCTGAGAAGAGACACAAATCTTAAGCGGGCTGGATTGCAATCATGAATTTTCAAAGGACCAAGGGCCTGACTAATACATGTAGAGAGGCTTTGAGGGTCACAGATGGCCCGCGGGCCGGAGGTTGCCTACCCCTGCTCTAGGGCTACTCTTGTGACTTTTTAATGACTCAAAGCGCGTCACGTGAGCTCAAAAAGTGCCGTCCAAAAATCGTTGTGTCAGGCGTTTAACTTTCGCTAGATAGAGATATGACTCTACAGCAACTCTAGCATGCCTCAGATTCAACTCTACTTGTCCCAAAGTTGTTAGCCCATCGCATCAGTCAGTAACTTGTGTGGCCTCAGAGAGTTGCAGAAAATAAAATGCTTCAAAGTGACTCTTTGGGGACTCTTTGGGCAACTTTTACCATCACATCACATTGTTCTAAGCTCACTTCTTTTCTATTTTATTTGTGTTACCTGCAAAAAATTCTTAGCCTAAGTACTGAACTTTCATTGGAGTAACCAGAATTTTCCCATATCTATGTCTGTACCAATATCTAAATTTTCTCATACCCATATCTGTACCCATAGCTAATTAATTTCCCATAACTTCCCATAATATGGCGATAAAGTAAGTAAAGAATATCATAAATAGTTTAACCTATCACTTATTAATAGGCATTTATCTTAACCTTTCGCCCCACCACCCTAACCACACGAGGTGCATGTGGCATCAGAAATATCTGTTGCTTTGAGTCCCTGACCCCAGGGAATTAAGAGTTCCCCTCAAAAATGCTTTGAATCTGGTAAAGATCTTTTTTTTTCTATCCCATCTACCTTACTTGCTACCTTCCTTGACTAGCATTGAAGTCAAGGGCTCCAGTGGTGCTTTGAGTGTTTTGTCTCAGTTATTGAGTGGCTAGATATGGAAAATATGTGTTCCCATAACCATATTAATGACTTCCTATAGCTGTATCCGTACGTACGGTGAAATTCTAGTATATCTTTATCAGCATTAGCCAAAATCATAAAACTGGGTCCGTGCATCTTCATGACTGTGCATTGCACTCTCGATTTCACAGCCAACTGCATCGATAGGCATCTTGCTACACGGGCTGATCAGACTGCATTGATCTGGGAGCAAGATGAGCCCGGGAATCAGGTTTATATCACCTATAAGTGAGTCTCATTTGTTTGCATTATTGATGTAGCCTTGTAATTTATCTGAATGTGTTATGTTTCACTGAATCTATCAATACATTGACAGGTTCCACTTCGATATGGTAAGATATATTCAATAGTGTAGATAGGTAGAGACTTAATTTCTAATTTCTGTTAGTCAGTTGTTAGGATAACTATATGTACATAAAATTGATGGATCTTTGCTTATAAAAGATATTTATTATTTGCATAAATTTAATGCTTTAATAGAGCCAAGTAAGTCTAAATGTAGTCTAACTTCTGACTGACTGACTGACTGACTGACTGACTGACTGACTGACTGACTGACTGACTGACTGACTGACTGACTGACTGACTAAATCTACCACTTGACATTTGCAGGCAGCTGCACGCGGAAGTTTGCCGCATTGCCAGCTTGCTGCTGCAGTCTGGCCTGCAAGCCGGCGACACCGCGGTGCTGTACATGCCGACTGGGCCGCCAGTTGTGTACTGCATGCTGGCCTGCGCCAGGATCGGCGTGGCCCATTCCGTTGTGTTTGCCGGGTTCAGTGCCGAGGCTTTGGCCGCTAGAATTCAAGATGGTGAGATTTAGTTAACGACTAATTATTGGATCATTAAATTAAAGCCTTGGGTCTTAAAGTGTTTGATAAGATTGAGAACTTGCTCAAGTTATACGAAGTTAATATGGGACATCTGGTATCCAAGATAGCTGCAATACTACTACTACTACTGCTACTGCTACTACTACTGCTACTACTACTACTAATACTACTACTACTGCTACTACTACTACTACTACTACTGCTACTACTACTACTACTACTACTACTACTACTACTACTACTACTTGTGCAACCGACTAAACAGCTCAGCCGCAGCTATTGCGCGGCGCATCTGAAGGCTGCGTACGGCTGTTCAGTCCATGGACTGAGGGGGGATCGCCACACACATCCTCAATTACTCCAGCTAATGCTGGCACCCATTTTACAGCTGGATGAACTGAAGCAATGCAGCGTTAAGTGTCTTGCTCTAGGAAACAAATTTTGATCCAAGTGGGTCGAGAAATCGAACCCCCGACCTTACAGTCGTGAGTCCTACACTCTAACCACTAGGCTTACAACCCCTTGTAGCATTGTAGCATACGCAAAGAACGAAGTTACAAGCATTGTGTGGCTGTATTTAAAAATATGCTTATACTGTTAAACAACCAACCATTTTTTATCACGAAAGCTAATTTGTATCCATCAATCACTCAACAGTGGGCGCCAAGGTTGTCATAACAACAGACCAAGCTATCAGAGGCGGCAAGACTGTGGAATTGAAACGCACAGTTGATGCAGCTGTCAAGTCTTGTCCAATGGTAGAACGCGTGTTTGTAAGCACCAGGACTGGCGCCAGCGTACCTATGGGCAGCATTGACGTGCCATTGGAGAAGGTAATTTGTAGTATTGTAATTGCTTGGACCCCGCCCCTATGATTGTTCGAAGGGTCAGTGTCCCGGAAATTATCTCCTTTATTCTCAATTATCTGCCCCTAGAATGTGACCCCCTTAATTACTGACCCCGTCTAGAATGTGACCCTCATTAATTACTGACCCCCTCTAGGATGTGACCCTCATTAATTACTGGCCCCCCTCTAGAATGTGACCCCCTTAATTACTGGCCTCCCTCTAGAATGTGACCCCCTTAATTACTGGCCTCCCTCTAGAATGTTACCCCCTTAATTACTGGCCTCGCTCTAGAATGGGACCCCCTTAATTACTGGCCTCCCTCTAGAATGTGACCCCCTTAATTACTGGCCTCCCTCTAGAATGTGACCCCCTTAATTACTGGCCTCCCTCTAGAATGTTACCCCCTTAATTACTGGCCTCGCTCTAGAATGGGACCCCCTTAATTACTGGCCTCCCTCTAGAATGTGACCCCCTTAATTACTGGCCTCCCTCTAGAATGTTACCCCCTTAATTACTGGCCTCGCTCTAGAATGGGACCCCCTTAATTACTGACCCCTGGAAAGTGACCCCGACTTTTTTCCTACCCCCCCCTCTACAATGTGACCCCTAGAATGTGACTTCCCCCTGAATTACTGACCCATTTAGAATGTGACCCCCAGTAATTACTGACCCCCACTAGAATGTAACTTCATTAACTACAGACCACTTTAGAGTGTGATCCCCTTAATTACATGTATTCATCTGGAATGTGGCCCCCATTAAGCACTGACCCCCTCTAGAAAGTGACCCCCATTTATTTCTTACCCCTTATAGAATGTGACCCCCCTTATTGCGGACCCACTGGAAAGTGACCCCCATTAATTACTCCCCCCCCTTCAGAACGCGGCCGCCTGCTCAGCCGACTGTGCCGCAGAGCCGATGGACAGCGAGCAGCCGCTATTCGTGCTGTACACATCCGGTTCAACTGGCAAGCCGAAAGGCCTGGTGCACAGCACCGCAGGCTATCTGGTGTACACCAGCCTTACGCATCAGCACGTGTTCGACTATCGGCCCGGCCAGGACATCTTCGGCTGCGTCGCCGACGTCGGCTGGATCACCGGGCACAGCTATGTGGTGTACGGGCCCTTGGCTAACGGCGGCACAACTCTGCTGTTTGAGAGCACGCCAGCCTATCCGGATGTTGGACGCTACTGGGAGACTGCCGAACGGCTGGGCCTGACGCATATTTATTTGTCGCCTACGTCATTGAGAATGCTGCTGAGATATAGCACTGATTTTGTTACTAAGTAAGTTGATATTTGATGCTTGACCCCTAAATTTTAACTCTTACTGAACTAATTAGATGGCGAAGCATTTTTGTAGTTAAAGAAAGTCATAGTTACTTCCACCGTTTACTTAAAAATTATTTGCGGTTACATTTTCAGTGTGTATTTTTCGTTCACGCTGGATTGTCTCAGGTGTGAAACACAATTAAAGTGTGTCCCGCGTGTGACATCACAATTAAAGTGTGTCTCAGGTGTGACATCACACAATTAAAGTGTGTCTCGGGTGTGACATCACACAGTTAAAGTGTGTCTCAGGTGTGACATCACACAGTTAAAGTGTGTCTCAGGTGTGACATCACACAATTAAAGTGTGTCTCAGGTGTGACATCACACAATTAAAGTGTGTCTCGGGTGTGACATCACACAATTAAAGAGTGTCTCAGGTCAGGTGTGACATCACACAATTAAAGAGTGTCTCAGGTGTGACATCACACAATTAAAGAGTGTCTCAGGTGTGACCCAACAGAACAGGAGGTTCGACTCTGTGCGATTCAAAGCTACGAGGGCCAGCCCTCAAGGCACAGATGAGTGTACATGCTTGCCCATTTAGAAAGTCAGGACCGCTGTACACCCTGTGTGAGCATGTGTGTGAGTGCGTCAGGGGTGGTTGTTGGAACAGTCGGAACTGTTAATAGTCGAAATCTCTGTAGCCATATGAAGTCCCCTTATCAGCTGTTAGAAACCAAGTTAAGCATTGCTCTCGGCCAATTCAAACCGAAGGTACGATCTGAGTCGCCTGCGCGTTCTCGGCTGTGTCGGGGAGCCGCTCAACCACGAGGCCTGGGAATGGTATCACAGGTGGGTTGGCGGCGGCCACCGCGACATCGCCGACACCTGGTGGCAGACCGAGACTGGCGGCGTGTGCATCGCCCCGCGGCCCTCGGCTGAAGGCGCGCCGATCCTCCCAGCTATGCCAATGCGCCCGTTCTATGGCCTGGAGCCCGTGCTCATGGACCCCGCCACAGGTGCCGAGGTGACAGAGTCACCAGCCGAGGGACATCTGTGCATGCGACGGCCCTGGCCCGGCATGGCCCGCTCCATCTGGGGTGATCATAAGTGAGAGTTCAGCTTGTACTTTGGGATATCTTTAAATATCCCAATGTCAGATTCTTCCCTAAATCCCGATCAGAATCCTGAATCCTCAAATATCCCAGTATCAGATTCTTCCCTAAATCCCGATCAGAATCCTGAATCCTCAAATATCCCAGTATCAGATTCTTCCCTAAATCCCCAAATATCCCAGTGTCAGACTACTCCCTAAATCGCGATCCCCAAATATCCCATTGTTAGACTATTCTCCAAGTCCCCAAATATCCCAGTGTCAGACTATTCCCTAAACCCACAAATATCCCAGTATCAGATTCTTCCCTAAATCCCCAAGTATCCCATTGTTAGACTATTCTCCAAGTCCCCAAATATCCCATTGTTAGACTATTCTCCAAGTCCCCAAATATCCCATTGTTAGACTATTCTCCAAGTCCCCAAATATCCCATTGTTAGACTATTCTCCAAGTCCCCAAATATCCCAGTGTCAGACTATTCCCTAAACCCACAAATATCCCAGTATCAGATTCTTCCCTAAATTCCCAAAAAGATTCTTCCCCAAATCCCCAAATATCCCAGTGTCCTATTATTCCTTAAATTCTCAAATATCCCAGTGTCAGATTCTTCCCCAAATCCCCAAATATGCCTGTATGAAATTCTTCCCTCAATCTCCAAATATCCCAGTGTCAGACTATTCCTGAACTGCCAGCTCCCCGCACTTGCCACAGGCGATTCGCCGAGACCTACTACAGTCAATTCCCTGGCCTGTACTTCACCGGTGACGGCGCCAGCAGAGACGCGCAGGGCTTCCTGCACATCACCGGCCGAGTCGATGACGTCATCAACGTGACCGGACACCGGCTGGGCACGGCTGAAATCGAGGACGCCCTGGACAGCCACCCGGCTGTGAGCGAGACCGCCGTGATCGGCTACCCCCACAAGCTCAAAGGCGAGGCTGTGTACGCCTTCGTCATCCTGAAAGACGGCGTCTCAATTGACCGTCTGGGCGACCTTCGGCGCGAGCTGAAGCGTCGAGTCCGGGACCGCATCGCGGCCTACGCCGTGCCTGAGAAGCTGCTGTTCACCGACGGTCTGCCGAAAACACGGAGCGGCAAAATTATGCGCCGCATATTGAAACGAATCGCTGCTGAAGACTATGACAGCATCGGGGACATCAGCACCTTGGCTGATCCGTCCGTGGTGGAGGCTCTGAAACAGCATCACGATTTGTACCAGCGGCACAAATGAATTCAAGTTTCAATTTAGTGCGATAAAAAACTATAATTTAATAATTGCCTATCTGCAGCACGGATACTAGAATAACTAGATGGGCCACTCAGCACATTTGCGTGTAAGCTACTTTCAGTTCAGTAGTAATTTAAACTGAAGCATTTTAATGTATTTTTTTAAGACGAGGCTCATTTTATTGGCTCTTACCCCTGCCCCGCCACCCAATTTTTATTACCTTCCTCGGTTGTTCCAGCCTAAAGCTTCCTTCCATGTACATTTCAGTGGCCAATGTACAATTATGGCTGAACCAATTAGCCAGTTATTTACGCCTGCAAGCTTGGGGCTTCTAAACTTATCAAAGTAATTTCAGCTGCCTTTATTTTTAAAAAATTTTTCTTCTTTGCTACTGAACTGAAAGTAGAAAGCTGTTTTACTAAGTACATGTGCATGAGTGGCCCATCTGGTTATTATCGTATCTGTAGTCTCGCATCATTGTATATATTATAGATGATTACTAATGCGCTGTTTTATCCGCATTGAAAATGCCTGATTCTTTTTTTATTAATTTTTAGAGTTTTGAGTTTTTAACTTTTATCTAAACCTTTATATTGTGATTCGAAACCATATTTTTTTCTAAAAACATTTTCCGCGCGCAATACTGGCTACTAATAGTAGGTCAAATATTGCCCATGATTGATTTTTTAATAATATTATGTGCCTGAGTTTGTTAAATCTGACTCTTGAGTCTTCATTATCGATTTGTTTATTCAGGTAGCCGAAATGAGGATTATTGTTATTATTTTTACATCATTTTTTATTCATTAGCCAATTGATTCATGTGGTAGGCTTGCCTGCTGATTTCATTTTTTCTTGTATATTTTTAAGTACTATTTTTCCGGCTTGCCAGTCTAACAATAAGCCTATTGTGTCATCGAAATTGTTTCATAGTTGTGAGCATATTTTATAAATCATATTCTGTTAAATCATATTGTATTGGCTAGCAGCCGTATTTTTATTCGATATACAAGTTCTATATATAGTCAGGTATATTCTCTATATTAGAAATTACTTTTTTGACTTGCTGCTTCAATTGTACAGGGTGTCTCAGTCTCAGGTGTGACCGAGCATAGCATATGGGTGTCTCAGGTGTGACCGAGCATAGCATATGGGTGTCTCAGGTGTGACCGAGCATAGCATATGGGTGTCTCAGGTGTGACCGAGCATAGCATATGGGTGTCTCAGGTGTGACCGAGCATAGCATATGGGTGTCTCAGGTGTGACCGAGCATAGCATATGGGTGTCTCAGGTGTGACCGAGCATAGCATATGAGTGTCTCAGCTGTGACCCTGCGTAACATATGGGTGTCTCAGGCGTGACCCAGCATAGTATATGGATGTCTCAGGTGTGACCCAGCATAGCATATGGGTGTCTCAGGTGTGACCCAGCATAGCATATGGGTGTCTCAGGTGTGACCCAGCATAGCATATGGGTGTCTCAGGCGTGACCCAGCATAGCATAAGCGTCTCAAGTGTGACCCAGCATAGCTTATGAGTGTCTCAAGTGACTCAGTCATGCAATTCGGAACATTCCAGTTCTCATCATCAGGAGCTTCAGCGGGAGCGGCAGCCGCTGTCTCGGACCTGCTGTCCAGACGCATCCGGGAACTACAAGCTGGCGTGGTCAGCCTGTGCAATCAGACAGTGCAATTGTTAAGCCAAGACTTGACCGGCCTTGCCCAGCAGATTGACGGTTTGACAGATGAAAATCGGCGCTTAAAATTCGCGTTGGAGAGCCAGTCTGGCGCCAATGTGCCGCAGCCTCCGCCTCCGCCGTCTTTGTTGGCAACTAAAAAATGGTCCAGCGAAGTCCTGCCCCCGTCCGTCAAGGTGTCCCCCGCCAAGCAGAGACTGTCTGACTCACCCAGGAAGACGGCATCGAATAGCAATAAGAGAAAGCTGACTCTGGTTCTCGACCAGCAACAGTCTCCCAATAAGTAAGTGGTGCGCGCATTCAGTACCTTTCATTTGGAGTTGTCTGAAATAGTGTATTTTTTAGTCTGCACTGTCTGCAGACGGGAGAGGGTGTGAGGCCATAGACGAGAGGGTGTGAGGCCATAGACAGGAGAGGGTGTGAGGCCATAGACAGGAGAGGGTGTGAGGCCATAGACAGAAGAGGGTTCTGAGGCCATAGACAGGAGAGGGTTTTGAGACCATAGAAGAGGGTGTGAAGCCATAAACAGGATAGGATTCTTAGACCATTGACAGAAGAGGGTGTGAGGCCATAGACATAGTGGGGCGTGAGGCCATAGATATAGTGGGGCGTGAGGCCATTGACAGAAGAGGGTGTGAGGCCATATACAGAAGAGGGTGTGAGGCCATAGACAGAAGAGGGTGTGAGGCCATAGACAGAAGAGGGTGTGAGGCCATATACAGAAGAGGGTGTGAGGCCATAGACAGAAGAGGGTGTGAGGCCATAGACAGAAGAGGGTGTGAGGCCATAGACAGAAGAGGGTGTGAGGCCATAGACATAGTGGGGCGTGAGGCCATAGACATAGTGGGGCGTGAGGCCATAGACATAGTGGGGCGTGAGGCCATAGACATAGTGGGGCGTGAGGCCATAGACATAGTGGGGCGTGAGGCCATAGACATAGTGGGGTGTGAGGCCATAGACATAGTGGGGTGTGAGGCCATAGACATAGTGGGGTGTGAGGCCATAGACATAGTGGGGTGTGAGGCCATAGACATAGTGGGGTGTGAGGCTATAGACAGGTGAGGTTGTGAGTCCATAAGACAGGAGAGGACAATACTGACACCTAAATTTTGTATCCAGGCTCCTAACCGGGTCACGAGCGCCGCATCAGCACAATAACCCATCGGACACCAGCAACCTGAGCTCCAAGCGCTACCGTCAGACCACCCTACTGCAGACTGACGCTAAGTGCAAAATTAATCTATCAACTATTGGTGCAAATTCAACAGCTGCATGTGTTACTAGCACTAAAAATACTACTACTGCTACTACTAGCTGCAGCAGTAGTATAGTAAAGAAGCCGGCTGCAGTACCAGCAGACAACTGGCTCCTGCCGGACAGTCAGTTCAGTACAAATGAGAGCGTCTCCCTGTTGCGAGCCGCCGGCCTCGGAGCTCCAGCTGCCGCTTCAACAGCCGCTCCAGTCAGCTCTGAACAGCTGCAATGCGATACTGAAGAAGGAGAAGAGACAGTTATACCACTGCGCAAGCCCTTGGACCTGGAGAATAATTTTTTGACTGTAAGTCGACTTTTGTTTAACTAGCAACCCGTACTAACCGTGGCCAAATCCTGCTTAACTTTCAGTAGCTAATGGTATATGTTGTAGGTCTCTTGAAAAGGTACGCCGGTTCGATTCCCTATACTGAGGGTGTGCTCACACAGTAAAACTGGCCAATGCCTTGCTGTACATGCCTGACTCATGCCTGACTCATGTACTACTATGTATCGTAGTACATGTAATAGCAGCCGATATGTATCGTAGTACATGTAATAGCAGCCGATATGTATCGTAGTACATGTAATTGCAGCCGATATGTACCGTAGTACTTGTAATAGTGCCCGATATGTATCGTAGTACGTGTAATAGTGCCCGATATGTATCGTAGTCCATGTAATAGCAGCTGATATGTATCGTAGTCCATGTAATAGCAGCTGATATGTATCGTAGTTCATGTAATAGCAGCCGATATGTATGGTAGTACGTGTAATAAAAATAATGAGAATACACAATCCCACCTGTTTATCATCGGTCCCACCCTACCACCGCCCCATATAGACGCGGCCAGAACCAGCCGCAGCCGCTGTCGCCCTGGAGCCTGACAATTCGGTGGACGACGAAGGCAGCGAGACTTTAAAAATTGCCCGGCCCGCTCCTTCGGCAGCGGCAGCGAAGGAAGAAGACAATGCCAGGGAGACTGAAGAGTCCCCGGTGTTCAATCGCAGCGACCATCTGCTGCACGGCACCACCCCGACGCCGCCTCCGCCTGCTCAGCATCGAAAGTACACCCTGGCCGATTATAACAAACTGCCGGAGCCGCCAAAGCCCAGCTATCGAGAGGCCTGCGTTGTTCGGCGTCGCGACGATCGAATGGCATTGGACGCGCACTGCTGCCCAGACTGCGAGGCCTGGTTCGCCGACCTGTCGCCGGAGTCTCGCCGTCAGCGCCTGCGCCAATGCGGCCGGCATCGCGACAATCAGCGGCCGCCAGTTCAGGCGCCAAATTTTTTTGCGATAGAAATGCCGCCAACCCCGGAGCCGGCGCCGACGCAGTGCATGAAGTTTGGCAAACGGCGGCACCGCCCGCTGAGGATGCTTGCGAAAGAGCACAAAGAGAAGCGGAAATAACCCCCCAGCCAAGACTTTCTTTTATTTTTCCGATAGCAAAACTCGCTACTTGTCTACTGTCAGTAGCTCAGTACGCATTTTTATTTTAAAAAATCATTTTTACTTTTCTTTCTAATCTTTGCGCTAAAATTCTTATCTCACCTACTATCAGTAGTTGAGTTTGGAAAGCGTTGATTTGAATTCAATTCTTTGGCTTGCATTTTCCCTATTTTGTATATGCTGCTCTGGTGCTAACACGAGCGAATTAGCTCTCAGTCAGCCATGGCATCTGTGCATTAATACTTTAAATTAATATAATTAGAAAGGTAAAAGCTAAATTTTCCAATTTTTATCATATTTATTGGCTTAAAACAGTGCATATTCACCGTGTTACCTTACGATATGACTTCTTTACTTTTAATGATCAGCAATAATAGCAGCTGAAATTATAATTCAGATGAGGGATGCCATTATGCAATTGTCAGATTTGACTTGTCAGATCACGTGACCTGGGCGAATCGGCCCCTCGGCTCGTTAAACAATCGGCGAATGAAGTGAGTAGTGACTCCCACTGAGAGCAGCTGCAGGCACAGGGCTGTCCAGACCCTCCACTGGATTGACCAGTTTGTGGTCTCCAGGGCTGAGGTGTCCTTGTAAATCTCCGAGTGGGCTCGCACGTAAGACAGCACCTTGGTGACCCGCCACTCCAGCTCGCCTACGGAGGCCTGTTGGGGCGGTAATGTGGAAATACCTGTGTAGCTGGCAATTATCTCTGTCCAATGGTGTCTCTCATTCTGCTGTGAGTGACTCTGGTGCTGGCGCCTCTGGTGCTGGCGCCTCTGGTGCTGGCGCCTCTGGTGCTGGCGCCTCTGGTGCTGGCGCCTCTGGTGCTGGCGCCTCTGGTGCTGGCGCCTCTGGTGCTGGCGCCTCTGGTGCTGGCGCCTCTGGTGCTGGCGCCTCTGGTGCTGGCGCCTCTGGTGCTGGCGCCTCTGGTGCTGGCGCCTCTGGTGCTGGCGCCTCTGGTGCTGGCGCCTCTGGTGCTGGCGCCTCTGGTGCTGGCGCCTCTGGTGCTGGCGCCTCTGGTGCTGGCGCCTCTGGTGCTGGCGCCTCTGGTGCCTCTCAAATAAACTGGCGCCTCTCAAATAAACTGGCGCCTCTCAAGTAAACTGGCGCCTCACAAAATAAACTGGCGCCCTTTCAAATAAAATGGCCGAGAGATCCTGGCTCTAACTCAACTGCTATGGCTGCTGATATTGCATGATTTACATGACACAGAACAGAGTACATGTACATGAAATTCCTTGCCTCCAACCCTGACTCACCGTGGCATAGTTGGAAAAGTTGTGCAACTTCTCAAAGTGCTGCTCGCCGCTGACCATCTCGGGAGGAATAAAGCGGTAGGAACTGTAGGCCAGCATCTTGCGCTGGCCCCGGTTTATGATGCAGGTCTCGAATGTGTCTGGGCAATTATGAAATTTAATACAAACTGGATTTCAATCTAACTATAGGGTGCTGTAATTATGATTATTACAATTACGTAGAAAGTTAATGGCATCCTTACTGGTGTCGTTGACAATCAGTTGGTGTCGGAATTGGCTCACTTGGAACTCGGAGACCACCAGATTGTTCTGTCCGTCGCCAATTATGACGTCAAATTTGTCGTCCTGATAGAATTGCACCGTCTGTTTTGTGGGTGTGGGGAGTGGGGAGTGATCAGGTGAGAGTGAGGGAGAGTGACCAGGTGAGAGCGAGGGAGAGTGATCAGGTGAGAGTGAGGGAGAGTGATCAGGTGAGAGTGAGGGAGAGTGATCAGGTGAGAGTGAGGGAGAGTGATCAGGTGAGAGTGAGGGAGAGTGATCAGGTGAGAGTGAGGGAGAGTGATCAGGTGAGAGTGAGGGAGAGTGATCAGGTGAGAGTGAGGGAGATTGATCAGGTGAGAGTGAGGGAGAGTGATCAGGTGAGAGTGAGGGAGAGTGATCAGGTGAGAGTGAGGGATATTGATCAGGTGAGAGTGAGGGAGAGTGATCAGGTGAGAGTGAGGGAGATTGATCAGGTGAGAGTGAGGGAGAGTGATCAGGTGAGAGTGAGGGAGAGTGATCAGGTGAGAGAGGGAGAGTGATCAGGTGAGAGAGGGAGAGTGATCAGGTGAGAGAGAGGGAGATTGATCAGGTGAGAGTGAGGGAGAGTGATCAGGTGAGAGTGAGGGAGAGTGATCAAGTGAGAGTGAGGGAGAGTGATCAGGTGAGCGAGAGAGTGATCCGATTAGAGCGAGAGAGAGTGATCAGGGGAAGTGGGAGTGTGATCAGAGGAGAGTGGGAGAGTGATCAGGGAAAAGTGGGAGAGTGATCAGGGAAAGTGGGAGAGTGATCAGGGAAAAGTGGGAGAGTGATCAGAGGAGAGTAGGAGAGTGATCAGGTGAGAGTGCGGAGAGTGATCACTTTGGAGAGAAGCATTGAAAGTGATCAGGTGGTTGAGATAGTGACAGTCTTGGCCAGAATAAGTTTAAAAATAGTGATGAAGATGTGGTGTAGAGGCTGGACAGAGCAAATCACTGGCAGACCAAAAAGTGGGCAGTCGGGCTCACCTGAACATCCTGAATGTAAAAGTGGCCGGCCAGCAGCACTGCGTAGAAGCACTGGCTGCCGTCTTTATCCAGCTCGATTCGGCCATTGAACGATTTCATTGCCATGACAACCGACTGCAGCGGGTCCATAGCGCCCAGGTAGGTTGTCTCCAGCCTGTCCGTCTGCACGGACACGTCCGGATTGCCCGGCCGGTCTGTCCGAGGAATCACGTGAACGCCCGGCAGTTCCGGCCGCTTTTTCAATTTCGGTTCTTCGGCGACTGCGATGCTGCAAGCTGCTACTACTATGAGTAGCTTGCAGGTTAGCATTGTGCTCCTGTGCCGAATTGCAATTGTAAATTAAATGGTGCTTATAGTAGCCTATGATGAAGATGCTGATTCCTTGTAAGTCTGGTAAACTATCCCGCTCATGCCAGAACAATGACAGACGAAATGAATTAATTTGCTAGCTCGTGACAGCAGGTCAATATCTTGAAGCTCTCTATAATGCCCTGCTCAAACTTAAAAGAAATTGTATATGCATGTGTGTTGCGTGCATTGGGTGTGTGTAATTTCCTGTTGAATGGCAGAACAGTACAGTAGCTCTTGGTCCCAGTGAGACAGAGAGATCGTGCGCTCGCTCGCTCTGAACTGCTCAAAGTCATTCCCGGATCGTATTTAAAAAAACTTCGTTTTCATAGAATGCACTTAGCAATTACTCAGCCTTGGCGAGCCGGTGTAGAATTGAAATGGAAATGACAATGGCGGGGGGGAGGGTTAGGTTTGGATTGGTCAAAGTTTTTCAGAATTTTTTCACTGAGCAGGACGGGACGGAAGGAAGGAAGGGGCATCCGGTGCCCGGTATTTGCACAGCCGTTCATTGAGTTGGGGAATTTCTCCAATATGTGCTTGAATGTGTCCAGGTGCTTTGATTAGATTCTCTATGAATTTTTTTTTAATTATCTGTAAATTACTTTGCTTTGCAATGCAATGCAACGCGTAAGTTTCTCAATGAACTTCGTTTTGTCAAGCTTGTTTATCTGCAGTGCAGCGTCCGGGATCGAGCTCCGGACCTTCTGGTCAACAGGAGAAAAAATATGCATTTACAGATCCTAAACTTCACACACGCTAAACTTCACAGACCCTAAACTTTCCGTTTCACCGTTTCACAGACCCTAAACTTCACAAACCCTAAACTTCACAGACCCTAAACTTCACAGACCCTAAACTTCACAGACCCTAAATTTCACAGACCCTAAACTTCACAGACCCTAAACTTCACAGACCCTAAACTTCACAGACCCTAAACTTCACAGACCCTAAACTTTCCGTTTCACCGTTTCACAGACCCTAAACTTCACAGACCCTAAATTTCACAGACCCTAAACTTCACAGACCCTAAACTTTCCGTTTCACCGTTTCACAGACCCTAAACTTCACAGACCCTAAATTTCACAGACCCTAAACTTCACAGACCCTAAACTTCACAGACCCTAAACTTCACAGACCCTAAACTTCACAGACCCTAAGCTTCAAGGACACTACATTTTGCAAAGGTTATACTTCAGACACTGACCTGCTTTACTTTGAGGTTCAGTGGTTTAAAACTTCAGTACAATGATATAAAAAAGAAAAACGCTAACGAGTAAAACAATGCAAATTTTCTAACAATCTTTTAGTTGATATTTTGAATTGTTAGACTGTTTCAGCACAATATTTATTATTTTATCTTTCCGTTGTAAAGCTACAGTTTAATTAGAGAAAGCCAGGTCCACTTGAGGACTGAAAAAGCATCAAAGTTAGAAGCCCAGATGGAGAACAGACATTTGTTAAGCAGAATGCAAAGACACGCTAAGACTCTCATGCTAGCTGTCCAGCTTGAATAAGTGCGCGCGGTCAGTATTGCAGACTCATTGATGATGCATTGAGTTTTTAGCCACATCGCACCATAGAGACACATCGCACCATAGAGACACATCGCACCATAGAGACACATCGCACCATAGAGACACATCGCACCATAGAGACACATCACATCATAGAGACACATCGCACCATAGAGACACATCACATCATAGAGACACATCGCACCATAGAGACACATCGCACCATAGAGACACATCGCACCATAGAGACACATCACATCATAGAGACACATCACATCATAGAGAGACATCACACCATAGAGACACATCACACCATAGAGACACATCACATCATAGAGACACATCACACCATATAGAGACACGTCACACCATAGAGACACATCGCACCATAGAGACACATCGCACCATAGAGACACATCACATCATAGAGACACATCGCACCATAGAGACACATCACATCATAGAGACACATCGCACCATAGAGACACATCGCACCATAGAGACACATCGCACCATAGAGACACATCACATCATAGAGAGACACGTCACACCATAGAGATATGTCACACCATAGAGACACGTCACACCATAGAGACACATCACATCATAGAGACACATCACATCATAGAGAGACACGTCACACCATAGAGATATGTCACATCATAGAGACACATCACATCATAGAGACACGTCACATCATAGAGACACATTACACCATAGAGACACATCACATCATAGAGACACATCACATCATAGAGACACATCACACCATAGAGACACATCACACCATAGAGACACATCACACCATAGAGACACATTACACCATAGAGACACATCACACCATAGAGACACATCACACCATAGAGACACATCACATCATAGAGACACATCACACCATATAGAGACACGTCACACCATATAGACACATCGCACCATAGAGACACATCGCACCATAGAGACACATCACATCATAGAGACACATCGCACCATAGAGACACATCACATCATAGAGACACATCGCACCATAGAGACACATCGCACCATAGAGACACATCGCACCATAGAGACACATCACATCATAGAGAGACACGTCACATCATAGAGACACATCACATCATAGAGACACGTCACATCATAGAGAGACATCACACCATAGAGACACGTCACACCATAGAGAGACATCACACCATAGAGACACATCACACCATAGAGACACATCACACCATAGAGACACATCACACCTTAGAGACACATCACACCATAGAGACACATCACACCATAGAGACACATCACATCATAGAGAGACACGTCACACCATAGAGATATGTCACACCATAGAGACACGTCACACCATAGAGACACATCACATCATAGAGACACATCACATCATAGAGAGACACGTCACACCATAGAGATATGTCACACCATAGAGACACGTCGCACCATAGAGACACATCACATCATAGAGACACGTCACATCATAGAGACACATTACACCATAGAGACACATCACATCATAGAGAGACATCACACCATAGAGACACATCACATCATAGAGAGACATCGCGCCATAGAGACACATCACACCTTAGAGACACGTCACATCATAGAGAGACATCACACCATAGAGACACATCACACCATAGAGACACATCGCGCCATAGAGACACATCACACAATAGAGACACATCACACCATAGAGACACATTACACCATAGAGACACATCACATCATAGAGAGACATCACACCATAGAGACACATCACATCATAGAGAGACATCACACCATAGAGACACATTAAAATAGTATCAAGTTAAAGACAGCCTTGTCACACATGACAATAACTCACATAGCAAATACATGACACAATACATCGAATCCAAGCAGCTCATGTGCTACCAGCATCTCACACAGACGACCTCTGGCCACTGAACAAGCCCCTGATGAAGAGAGTGGTTCCGCCAAAGGAAACAGACATCAGAGAGATGTAGAGCACCGCTTTCCACATCACGTAGCCATGAGTGGCTTGCATAAGCAAGAAGTCTCTGGCCGATAGCGGATTGGTTCGCATTTCAGCAAGCGCTTGGCCCAGATTCAGCTCTAGGTTCACGACTGAGTTCTGCAATTTATTTATTGATTTATTGATTGATTTTTGCATGCCTGATTTACATGCCTGTTGTAGGAATCATGCAACCGTGACATGAAAGCATGAGAAACAAAGACTGAAGGTTGGTAGATGAAATATCACATATTAATATCAATATATTGGTCAGGTCAATGAGAAACACGAGTGCATTATGAAAAGTGCTGTTTGGATATGATTTTGCAGAAAATAAATGTATAACTGTAACTGTATAAATGTATAAATGTATAAGAACTTGTACGTGGTTGTAGCCCAGTGGTTAGAGCGTCGGACTCACAACTTGAAGGTCGGGGGTTCGATTCCCGATCCCACTGCATGGAAAAATTTGTATCCTTGAGCAAGACACTTAACTCTGCATTGTCTCAGTTCACCCAGCTGTAAACTGGGTAATCAGCATTAGCTGGGGTAAATGAGGGTGTGTGTGGCGACCCCCCTCCCCAGTCCTTGGACTGAACAGCCGTACGCAGCCTTCAGATGCGCTGCGCAATAGCTGCTGCGGCTGAGCTGTCGGTTGCACATCTGGCCCAATTATGGCAGGTGTAATAAAAAATCTTTGCAAGAACCAAAGAGCTCAAAAGTTTCAATTGATCTCACCTCAACTTCCATAGTGACATTGTTCTTAATAGCCAACTCTTTCAGCGCTTTTTCAAACGACGAAGGTAAGTAGTGATACGACGAATATGAGATGATCTTACTTCTGACCGGGTTGTAGATGCACACTTCGTAGGCATCTGCGGAATAGAATAGGAACTTAAACAGGCTGAATACGCTTAATATACTACTACCACCCAGTTGCAAACTGACTCACCATTTTCCGTGACGTTGAACTGATGCGACACGCTAGTTTGATAGACATAGTCCTTCACGTGCTCCCCGTCACCGTTGGAGATAAATATGTCGAATACGTCAGATGGTTGGTTTGATGACACCGTCTGAGAATGATTAATGGTTTGGTGAAAGATTACCAGCTCATGTGAGTTCCGAGCTAAGTTTTCATCCTTCACTACTGAGGCATGACCTTGAATAAATGCTTTTTAAAGCTGATAAAAGCTGATAAAAGCTTGCCAACATTATTTAATGGGCTGGTTTTTAGCCGAGTTTTGTGGTTGGCTTGTGGCCGAGTCTTAGGGTTGGTTTATGGCCGAGTCTTGGTGTTGGTTTATGGCCGAGTCTTAGGGTTGGTTTATGGCCGAGTCTTAGGGTTGGTTTATGGCCGAGTATTGGGGTTGGTTTATGGCCGAGTTTTGGGGTTGGTTTATGGCCGAGTCTTGGGGTTGGTTTATAGTTGACGGCCGAGTCTTGGTGTTGGTTTATGACCGAGTCTTTGGGTTGGTTTACGAGCTATGGCGGAGTCTTTGGGTTGGTTTACGAGCTATGGCCGAGTCTTTAGGTTGGTTTACGAGCTATGGCCGAGCCTTTGGGTTGGTTTACGAGCTATGGCCGAGTCTTTAGGTTGGTTTGTCGCCAAGTCTTGGGATTGTTTTTAAGCGCACCAGAACAAATGCTACAGAAGGTGAGTTGGCTAGCACGGGTTCGAGTCCCATAAGGTGCAGTGGACAGCTTTTATTTTAATCTTACCGTGGCGTAGAAGTGCAGCTGGTACCCAGCCAGAAGTACATAGTAAAAGCACTCCTTGGCACCTTCACCTATTCTCAGTTTGAACACTGACGAGTGCATTCTGATAGCCGACTCAAATTGATGCAGCGGGCCTTCATAGCTGGTCTCAGGGCGGCGCGTCCGCAGCCAGACGGTCGGACTTGACGGGCGCCTCGGATCCGGCTTGAGTTCGATCGTGGAGCCTCGCATCGGCTTGGGAACAGTTGCCAGGCAACCGAGTGCTAGGAGTAGAAGCTGCGTTAAGAAAGTCATGACTGCTCGAAATGGAATTGGATAGGAATCGAAGCGAGAGCACTCGAAATTAACTGTTGGTAATGCCCTCTGCATTGCTGCATTATTCAGTATAAAACTGACTGGCTGTGGCCCCCCTTCTCCCCACCAGGCCCTCGGATCCCCGGGGTGTACATGTACACTCGGTGATAAGAAACTACAATTCGCTACATTCAAACACGCGCGTGCATTTTGATATTGTTCAATAATAATCCGACTGGCTCTGTTGCTTTTGTGTATTTCTACAAATTTTCGAAAAGACCATATATACAAATCCAAAAGGCTTATCTGGCATTCGTCGTTTAAAAATGCGAATACTTTGTAAAGCCTTTAAGACTGCGGAATGCTACACGCATTGGGAAGAGTTTTTATTGGGAATCGATTTTTAAAAAATACGATAGTTAGTTTAACTTGGACTAAAATTGAGCAATTGAGCAAATCGTTTTCCAACAATATTATTTGTAGGAGTGTTGGCTGTCTTACGTTGCATACCCCAAGTATCTGATCCCTATTCTCTAATCCTAATCTCTTACCCCAAGTATCTGATCCCTATTCTCTAATCCTAATCTCTAACCCCAAGTATCTGATCCCTATTCTCTAATCCTAATCTCTAACCCCAAGTATCTGATCCCTATTCTCTAATCCTAATCTCTAACCCCAAGTATCTGATCCCTATTCTCTAATCCTAATCTCTTACCCCAAGTATCTGATCCCTATTCTCTAATCCTAATCTCTAATCCCTGATCTCTAATCCCTCATCTCGAATCCCTAATCTCTAATCTCTAATCTCTAATCTCTAAGCCTAATCTCCAATCCCTAATCCCTAATCTCTAATCTCTAATCTCTAATCCCTTATCTCTAATCTCTAATCTCCAATTTCTAGTCCCTAATTTACTCGTAAAATCTCCAATCTCCTGATTCTCATTCATAATCACTGATTAATCTCTAATCACTAATCCTCAGTCTTAATCCCTTAACTTTCCTCTGGATACATGCAACTGGACTGGAAGAAGGCCCGCAGGGTAAAGGACCTTTGGATAACTTGGACTGGCATCGGAGCCATTGTTCAGGGACCTCTAAAAATGTCATAAAAGCAGATTAAACTGTTTTTGTGCTTGCCGCAATAGAGTTGAAGCAAATGAATATTTAGGAAATTTTGTCGCGCCTTCCAATCCAGATGTCTAGATCTGTTTGAGCACCGCGACCAGCGCCGACCGACATAAAATAGGTTTACCGACCGAATGAATAGGGACAGAAACGAAAGTCAGGACAGCGCCTCAGCCAGCCCTATCTCTCCTTTCCTCAATTCCACCCCCCCCCCAACTTGGCCTTCCATACTCGTATGCTAGAAGAAGTCAATCAAATTGATTATCCTGGAGCAGGGAAGGGCAGGGCGCTAATTTGAAAGAGAAGAAACTCCACACAAGTGGAGAGAGAGAGGCTGAGCCAGGGAGGTCGACAACCAGAGCCTTGGAGCGACAGGTCTTCCCCCCTCCCGAACCCCGCATTTGCAGACAACTTAATTTAGGCTGGATTGCAGCTGCTCAGCCTCACGATTCTGCTCATTCCGCTGACTCCTATGCTTGCTTTAAATGCAAAGAGGTTTTTCAAGCGGAGAGTTTCTTAAACATGAGCTGCTAGACAAATCCGATGTCTATGGCCAAATCTGATTTATATGGCCAAATCTGATTTATATGGCCAAATCTGATGTCTATGGCAAAATCTGATGTCTATGGCAAAATCTGATGTCTATGGCCAAATCTGATGTCTATGGCCAAATCTGTGGTCTATGACCAAATCTGATGTCTATGGCCAAATCTGATGTCTATGACCAAATCTGTTGTCTATGGCCAAAACCCCCAGTTAGCGTTCGTTAGCGTCTAGAGAAGTCGACATGCAGGAGTTTGTAAATTTGGAGGCTCTAAGGAATCGAGATGTTAACTCCAAGTTGTGCTATCAGAACTCCCTGGCTGGGGGCAACAAGTGGGCCAATCAAAAATTTCCAGCTTATAGTTAGCTATATAGGCCTGGGGAAGTTGAGATGTGGCTTTTGGAAGGGGCTGGGAAAATAGGGATTAGGAGATGGGGTCGCCGGGTGAACCACCAGTTAGACTGCTGGAGGTCCGGGTGAACTTGAGGAGTGAGAGAGAGGGAAACGGAGACAGTACAGAGAAATTCACTGCTCAAAAGAGCCGACAGCACAGATATTTTAGACTGAATAGAATAACCAACAATCAGCTTTACTAAACAGGTAGGTTTCAAGTTTTTAATTTGAATATTTTGAAACTTTTATTAAAAAATCTTTAATACTCAATTTCTTAATTCCAAACTTTAATCCTAATCCAAAAATCTGCATGACTAATACTTTATTAATATTCAGACCGCAATCTCTAAAATTTCACTTCAAAACGTAGATACCAAATTTCAAATTCATAATTTCGTATCTTTTGTATTTTCTAATCAAAATTTTTTACGCAATAGTATCTATTCCCTAGCTATTTCTTATCCATAATTATTGATCCATAGCCTATAGTCTCGAATCTTCAATCTCTAATATCGAATATCTAATCCCTATTCTCTAATAGCCAATCTCTAATATCCAATCTCTAATATCCCTATTCTCAAATCTCTAATCCCAAATCACCAGTCCCTAATATCTAATCTTCAATATCTATTCTATAATATCTATTCTCCAGTCTCAAATCTCAAATCTCAAATCTCAAATATCTAATCTCTGATCTCTAATCTATATTATGTAATCCCTAATCTCTAATCCCAAATCACTAATCATCAGTCTCTAATATCTAATATCTGATATCGAATCTCCAATCTCTGATCTCTAATCTCTAGTATCTAATTTCTAATCTCTAATCTCTAATCTCTAATCTCTAATATCTAATATCTAATCTCTAATCCCTAATCTCTAATCCTGAATCCCAAATCCCTGAATCTCACAGACGGTACAGGCAGTTCATGGCAGCCACAAAGCTTGCATCAACTGCCCTGCTGTCCACGGCCCTGTCTCTGGCCACAGCCAGCCTGTTATCAGGAGCCTGGCGCCTGGCACTAGCCGGCAACAGCGGGCACTCCGTCAGCTTCGGCATCTCGGCGGATTACGAGGGCTACTGGGCAGGTGAGCAAATTTTCAGAGAGTTACCCAATCGATCCTAGCTCGTAAAAAACCAAGGGGAAATTATTGGGGACAATTGAAACAGGAAAAAATCCCCAAAACACGCTATCGATTTCAGTAATCCGATTAATCCGCTACTTGGCCGGCCTTGGCAACGTGCTCAGCTGTTTTGCCCTGCTCTGCTCACTGGCTGCGCATTCCAGCCGACTCGAACAGCTCGCCGCCGCCTGCTGCTGCTGCTGCGGTAACGGTGGCGGTGGCCTTCAAATGTCGAAGTTTCTCTTCGCTTCGCTCGCTGGTGAGGCTCCAAAAAAATCTTTCGCAATAATATGCGATTTTCTTTTTCATTTTTGTTCGTAAATACTACTAACTAGTAGCGCGTAGTAAGTGTGCACGAGAATTGGTTAGGCGGGTTGTAATGCGATTCGCAGCCATAACGACCAGCCCCCAAGGCACAGAAAGTGCACGTGCCTGACGATTAGCATGGCAGGGCCGCTGTGCACCTGTGTGAGCTCCACAGTAAATTCCCCAAATCCCCCAGTAAATTCCCCAAATCCCCCAGTAAATTCCCCAAATCCCCCAGTAAATTCCCAAAATCCCCCAGTAAATTCCCAAAATCCCCCAGTAAATTCCCAAAATTCCCCAGTAAATTCCCAAATTGCCCCCGTAAAATCCCCAGATTTCCCACTCGAGTAAATTCCCCAGATTCCTCACAGTAAATTCCACAGATTTTCCCCAGTAAACTTCTCAGATTCCCCCCCCCCCAATAAATTCCCCAGATTCCCCACTCGGTTAAATTCCACAAATTCTCCACAGTAAATTCCCCAGATTCCCTACAGTAAATTCCAAATATTCCCCACAGTAAATTCCCCAGATTCCCCACAGTAAATTCCCCAGATTCCCCACAGTAAATTCCCAAAATTCCCCACAGTAAACTCCCCAGATTCCCCACAGTAAATTCCCCAGATTCCCCACAGTAAATTCCCCAAATTCCCCACAGTAAATTCCCCAGATTCCCCACAGTAAATTCCCCAGATTCCCCTTCCCCACCGCACCCAACCCTCAGCCGCCAGCCAGCTGGCCTCGGCCGCCCTGTTCCGCTACTTCTTCATCTCGCACGCTACCGCGGCGTCTCTTCGCGAAGCTGCCGTCGCCGCGGCGAACGCCGACAAAACTGGCCGACATCTCGTCGACTTCCCGGACTGGCGGGCCCGCCCCGGCTACGGCTGGCACCTGATGATCGCCGCCGGCTCCGCCAACTTCGCTGCCGCCGCTCTCGCCTGCTGCGTCGAGTTTCGTCGATTTGCCGGCGCCGATGTCGAACTCGACAGCAGGATGTCCGGGAAGCCGGCCGATTCGACGGCCGAACGACAGACGTCGTCAACCTCGTCGCCAAGAGGCCGAGGAGCGTCTCCGGGACAGGAGGAAGGCTTGGAGGCGATGGAGGAGGATGAGGACGAGGCTAGGAAGCTGGTAATGAGCGAGCAGCGTCCTGCGGGTGTCCCCAGCGAACTCAACGGCGGAGGCGTCGAAGAGCTCGAACTTGTTGTCGAACCCGTCGGTCCAGAAATTTTAGAATGCCACTGTCAGTGTTCCTGCAACGACAGATAAACATGCATGCTTGAGGAAGTTGTTGCGCGAGAATTTTTTGTTATTCGCAAAAGTCATGACTGATAATTATTTCGATTTGCCTAGCAGAGCGTTTCATTCTCAGTTTCACAGATACAGGGGTGGTAGGTAGGATCGAGTGTGGTGGAAGGTGTAGGAGTGGATGGGGTGGGTGAAGGCAGAAGTGAGGTGGGTGAAGGCAGAAGTGAGGTGGGTGGGTGAAGGAGTGAGGTGGGTGTTGAAGGAGTGAGCTGGGTGTTGAAGGAGTGAGCTGGGTGTTGAAGGAGTGAGGTGGGTGTTGAAATAGTGAGGTGGTGTTGAAGGAGTGAGGTGAGTGTTAAAGAAGTGAGCTGGGTGTTGAAGGAGTGAGGTGGGTGTTGAAGGAGTGAGGTGGGTGTTAAAGGAGTGAGGTGGTGTTGAAGGAGTGAGGTAAGTGTTAAAGGAGTGAGGTGGGTGTTGAAGGAGTGAGGTGGGTGTTGAAGGAGTGAGGTGGGTGTTGAAGGAGTGAGGTGGGTGTTGAAGGAGTGAGGTGAGTGTTAAAGGAGTGAGGTGGGTGTTGAAGGAGTGAGGTGAGTGTTGAAGGAGTGAGGTGAGTGTTAAAGGAGTGAGGTGGGTGTTGAAGGAGTGAGGTGGGTGTTGAAGGAGTGAGGTGGGTGTTGAAGGAGTGAGGTGGGTGTTGAAGGAGTGAGGTGAGTGTTGAAGGAGTGAGGTGGGTGTTGAAGGAGTGAGGTGCGTGTTGAAGGAGTGAGGTGGGTGTTGAAGGAGTGAGGTGGGTGTTGAAATAGCGAGGTGGTGTTGAAGGAGTGAGGTGAGTGTTAAAGGAGTGAGGTGGGTGTTGAAGGAGTGAGGTGCGTGTTGAAGGAGTGAGGTGAGTGTTGAAGGAGTGAGGTGGGTGTTGAAATAGCGAGGTGGTGTTGAAGGAGTGAGGTGAGTGTTGAAGGAGTGAGGTGAGTGTTGAAGGAGTGAGGTGAGTGTTAAAGGAGTGAGGTGGGTGTTGAAGGAGTGAGGTGGGTGTTGAAGGAGTGAGGTGGGTGTTGAAGGAGTGAGGTGGGTGTTGAAGGAGTGAGGTGGGTGTTAAGGAGTGAGGTGGGTGTTGAAGGAGTGAGGTGGGTGTTGAAGGAGTGAGGTGGGTGTTGAAATAGCGAGGTGGTGTTGAAGGAGTGAGGTGAGTGTTAAAGGAGTGAGGTGGGTGTTGAAGGAGTGAGGTGCGTGTTGAAGGAGTGAGGTGAGTGTTGAAGGAGTGAGGTGGGTGTTGAAATAGCGAGGTGGTGTTGAAGGAGTGAGGTGAGTGTTGAAGGAGTGAGGTGAGTGTTGAAGGAGTGAGGTGAGTGTTAAAGGAGTGAGGTGGGTGTTGAAGGAGTGAGGTGGGTGTTGAAGGAGTGAGGTGGGTGTTGAAGGAGTGAGGTGGGTGTTGAAGGAGTGAGGTGGGTGTTGAAGGAGTGCGGTGGGTGTTGAAGGAGTGAGGTGGGTGTTTAAGGAGTGAGGTGGGTGTTGAAGGAGTGAGGTGGGTGTTGAAGGAGCGAGGTGGGCAGCGTGGATTGTATTAATAGCGCAGGGACTTCGAATTACCCTTTCTAAACAACAAGGACTCATATTTTTTATTTTATTTTATATTATTATTAATTATTAATTAGTTATTATTATCATACCGCGAGTTCACCTTCTTTGAGCTTCTTTTATGCGTATTTCTTTTTCAAGCGAAGCAATTTCGAAAATGAACAAGCATCAGTGAGACTAAAAAAGAAAAAGGTGCAAATCTAGGGATATCTGGTCCCAGGTGACAGGTGTGCTACAGTAAGATCTAGTCCCAGGTGACACATGTGCTACAGTAGATCTAGTCCCAGGTGACACGTGTGCTACAGTAGATCTAGTCCCAGGTGACACGTGTTCTACAGTAGATCTAATCCCAGGTGACACGTGTTCTACAGTAGATCTAGTCTCAGGTGACAGGTGTGCTACAGGTGTGCTAGTGTCAGCACAAGTACAGTACAACCCTCAACCAAATTCATAAATTTTGTCGCAGTTGCAAGCAGGGGTTGCCAGGGCTGGGTTGCCAAGCAATTAGGAGGGCTTTCCAATTCGAAAATGAAATATTTCGGCCTGAAAGCCTAGCAGAATGTAATTGCATGTGTCTCCTGAGACAAGGGAAACAGTTTAACATTTTTTACATTAACTTGGGAGCGCAGTGCAAATAATCAATTAACTGTAGGTTTGCACAGTTTTCCTACTCCGCCCCAAATCCCCAGTAGAGTTCGCTTCCCCCTGCTCCTGTTCCCCAGTTCCCGTGTCCGCGGGGAGCGGCCGGTCAGGGTGAAGTGAGTAGAGTTAAGTGAAAATGAAGGGGAAGACGACAGTGGACAGTGAACTCAGAGGGGGTAGCAGAGGGGACTGCTCAAGTTTCAACATGCAATTATTTGAGCACTGTCGACCAAGGCGAGCTATTAACTAGAGTCTGGATTGACAACTCCTGGATTGAGAACTCGGATTTCAGGCCTCCGCGTAGGTTTTCCTCGGTTCCGTTTGTTTTCTTTTGTCTATGGCCAAAGCCGACAGAGCTTTTAGTCTATGGCCAAAACCGACAGAGCTTTTAGTCTATGGCCAAAACCGACAGAGCTTTTAGTCTATGGCCAAAATCGACAGCTTTTTTGTGCTGCTGCGTTCGAGCAGCACGACCGACCTGCGTTCGACCAACAATACCATCGTTCGATAAGTATCACTGCAGTTTGCCATGTACTCGTACGTCATTTACACTTATAGCGTCTGTTTAAAATGTACATAGGGGATAGGAGGGGGGCAAACTAATTCTAGAATGCCCACGTGGTGTCCGCGTGACTTCCATAACTCATGCTAATACGAGCGTAGATGAAAGTCTGCGCAAACCTCGGAACAAAACGGCTAACTACTGCAAATAATCCAGATTTTAGTTTCAAAGTCTCCTTGACCCAAGCGGGTTAGGGGGAGCGGGGAGGCTACACACCACTCCAACTCCCACCCTATGTAGTCAAATGAATGAATAGGAAAAATTTATTGCCTAACAGACGTTGGCGGTCCCTAGAGGAGAAGCAGGAGAAGCGCAACACGCACAGAAAGGATCCGCAGAGCTGAAGGGGGCGAGAGGCCAAATTGACAGACCGAATCCCAGGCGGATTAGCGGGACCGGGTTATATAGCGGCGTCCCCCCCCCCCACAAAAAACTTTCATCCCAACCGGAGTCGAAATGGCGACCATCGAAGATGAAGAGGTGAACGCCGAGCTGGAGAGCCACCGGCTGCTGCTGACCACGGCTCCGTCGCATTTTCGCAATCCGGAGGCCACGGCAGCTGAGTCGCCAATGCGAGGATCGCCCGTAGTTAATGTGCCAGGCGACAGCGGATCGGGCAAGGAGCTGCCGTCGGTGGACATTGCGGATGCCACTGATACTCGGCGGAAGCGTTGCGGCTGCTTTGGTGAGCGACTTGTGACTCAATGGTGACTGCTGATTGTTGGACACGAGCTACTAGGGACACCTATGTTGGGTGCCTTGGTTTGTGCCACCGTTTCTTGGTGGGCGCCCTTGTCTCTTGGTGAGCGCCCCTGTCTCTTGGTGAGCGCCCCTGTCTCTTGGTGAGCGCCCCTGTCTCTTGGTGAGCGCCCCTGTCTCTTGGTGAGCGCCCCTGTCTCTTGGTGAGCGCCCCTGTCTCTTGGTGAGCGCCCCTGTCTCTTGGTGAGCGCTCCTGTCTCTTGGTGAGCACTGCTGTCTCTTGGTGGGCACCCCTATCTCTTGGTGGGCCCCCTGACTCTGAGTGAGTATGAAGATGGGTTAAAGTTGAGCTCCTGTCAATCATTCATCAAACTTGTTGTAGGCGCATTTCTCGGAGGTGCAGTGTTTTTTTAGTAAATGCACGCTACTGATTAGCGACAGGTGACACAGTCCACCATCTCAAGCGCCCCCCATCAACCCAACCACGCAGATGGTCTCCCCTGCTACAAGCGACGACAGCCGCCGCCAGCTGCTGAGCAAGCCGCCGCCGCAGCAGCCGAAGCCGCCGCCGCCGCCGCCGCAACCGCGGCCGCCTGCATCGCCCGCCCGCGCTGCCACCGGCCGTCCGGTCTGTCCGAGCTAGCCGGCCGGACCCGGTTCAGCCGGCAGGAGCTGCGCCGGCTCTACCGCGGCTTCAAAAACGACTGCCCGGCCGGCCTGGTGAAGCGAGACGCTTTCTGCGAAATCTTCTGCCAGTTCTTCCCGCTGGGTGACGCCACCGCGTACGCGGACCTGGTGTTCAACAGCCTGCTGCCGCCCGGTGAGGAGGCCGCCGTGACCTTCGACGCTGCAGTGATTGCCTTGTCGGCGATGTGCCGCGGTGACGTCCAGGATCGTGTCGGCTGGGCGTTTCGAATTTGCGATGCGGACAAAGACGGCCGGCTGACCCGGCGGGAGGTGACAGCCCTGGTGTCGGCGGTGTACGACCTGTTGGGGCCCAGTGTGCTGCCGCGGGTTGCCCCGGCAGACATTCAACGACACGCCGACTCGGTGTTTCAGCGAATGCTGCTGTCGGTCGGACGCGAAAACGACATCGAGGCTATTGAATCGTTCGGCGACGAAGCGTCGGTCTCGTTGGCGGAATTCTCAGTGGCATGCCGACAGGGCCGGGACATAGATAGGGAGTTCGCCTGCTTTGAAACCATTATTTAGTTGAGCCGTATAAGCCATTGCAGAGTAGGCAAGCGAAGTGGGGTGGGTGCAGGCGGAGTGGGGTGGGTGCAGGCGGAGTTTGGTGGGTGCAGGTGGAGTGGGGTGGGTGTAGGCGGAGTGGGGTGGGTGCTGGCGGAGTGGGGTGGGTGCAGGCGGAGTGGGGTGGGTGTAGGCGAAGTGAGGTGGGGTACAGGTAAAAAGCGACCTCTTGAAAATGTGTACAGGCACACTCCTAGAAAAATGATGCAAAATGAAATGATGCACCACAATAAATTTTTCTTTTCTTCCACCGATAGCGACGACGCAAAAACTTTGATTGCTACTTGATATTTTAATCTTGTAACATCTTTTTCTAACATGTTTTACAGCGAAAAAAACTTGCATAAACGCAGGCAGTACAAAATTACCGAAAAGTATGATTGATTTATGAACAGTGCAGTGTCCATTAGTATTTCTATTTGTTCATTTAAACTATACTTAAGTAGTAGCAGTGGCGCTCACAGAACGATGAATTAGAATTAGAAAATGCAACTAGCTAGCAAACGAACAAATAGACAAACAAGCAAACAAACAAACCGGGCACCATCCTATCATCCGGACTTCAGGAGCTCTGGACGAAGAAAGGGTAACATTCCAAAAATTCCTGCTGGTTTTGACGGCTTTCAGGACCCTCAAAACCCCAGAGCAGCCATTTTCGTGTCTATTCATCTCAAAGCTTGGCACAGACCGGACCTCTGACGAAGAGCTCTGTGTCATTCAATCCTGTCAAATCATCACCAACCGCACGTTCATCATCGCCTCATTTTATATACCTTGCGATTGCCCCGCTGTTCCGCCCAAACTCATATATCCCTCCTTTGAGCTGCTAATGGCGGGCGAAATTATCACGTACCACACCCAATGGGACAGCAATACCTCCAAAAGCAGAGGCGAGGAACATCTGCATCACCAATACTGAGTTTTGCAACATTGGTGGAACTCCCACCTTCGACAACGGGCGACGGACGGAGGCCCTTGACGTAACCCTTCCACGATCTGCCTCCTCTGGTCAAGGACTGGGAGGTGTGGGACGAAGAGGAGTCTCTGTCTGACCATCGCTTCGGTCGTTTTCGATTGCAATCCTCTTGCCCCAAGCCTAACATCCTGGGGAAAAGGAACGTCCGGAACACTGACTGGATGGCTTTTGCGTATATCCTGAAACGCCAGACAGATCAGATGACCACCGCCGCTCCAACCACCTGTCAGGAAGTGGATCACCTTGCAGACTTGCTCAGCAAGACGGTCCTGACAGCCCACGAGGCCTCCTGTCCTCTGAAAGCCTACAAAGGCAAAAAATCCGCCCCCTGGTGGCACCCGGCGCTTGGATCCCTCCGGCGCAAGGCAAAGTGCCTCCAGCGGAAAGCTCGCAAGAGCAATTGGACCCGGCTGATCTGGCCGCCTATCAAGACGCGATCCGGATGGGTGAGTAGAGTAATCTGTTTACATCGGATCACTATAAACCGGTGCATCAGTATGAACTGCCAACTTAGTTAAAAGTCGCGTTTTAATCCCAAGGTGAGGCAGTAACCTAGATTAACTGAGATTAATCCCAAGGTGAGGCAGTAACCTAGATTAACTGAGATTAATCCCAAGGTGAGGCAGTAACCTAGATTAACTGAGATTAATCCCAAGGTGAGGCAGTAACCTAGATTAACTGAGATTAATCCCAAGGTGATGCAGTAACCTAGATTAACTGAGATTAATCCCAAGGTGAGGCAGTAACCTAGATTAACTGAGATTAATCCCAAGGTGAGGCAGTAACCTAGATTAACTGAGATTAATCCCAAGGTGAGGCAGTAACCTAGATTAACTGAGATTAATCCCAAGGTGAGGCAGTAACCTAGATTAACTGAGATTAATCCCAAGGTGAGGCAGTAACCTAGATTAACTGAGATTAATCCCAAGGTGAGGCAGTAACCTAGATTAACTGAGATTAATCCCAAGGTGAGGCAGTAACCTAGATTAACTGAGATTAATCCCAAGGTGAGGCAGTAACCTAGATTAACTGAGATTAATCCCAAGGTGAGGCAGTAACCTAGATTAACTGAGATTAATCCCAAGGTGAGGCAGTAACCTAGATTAACTGAGATTAATCCCAAGGTGAGGCAGTAACCTAGATTAACTGAGATTAATCCCAAGGTGAGGCAGTAACCTAGATTAACTGAGATTAATCCCAAGGTGAGGCAGTAACCTAGATTAACTGAGATTACTTTTGTGTCAATACTGCTGATTTTATTGAATTTCGCAGCGGGCAGGTGGGGTGGCGGTCTTTAAAAATACACGGGAACGTGTAACGTGTACTCGTAAGCACATGCGGATGCTTTTTGTTTAAAATATAGCCTGACGATTTAGATAAGGACTCTGATCATTTTCTACAGCCCCATTTAGCACTGATTTCGTTTAAACCTATTGGAGTTTTGTTGAAAAAATGCAAAAATGGCCTGCAATTTATACCAACCAAAGACTACGAAAGAAGATAATACAATAGCGTAATTTTCTAATGGTCCTTGAAGCCGACTTGTTGGTATGACGTATTAATGTTGCGCTTATGTTGCTTTGTGTTTGTAGACTTTAGTTATTAAATTGTCGCCTTTTGTGTGTTTATTTCATTATTTGTATTTCATGCATATCGTATTTCTTCTCGTAAAGCAGTTCCTATCTTTGTTCTGTGTGCATGTATTGGCTCTACAGTACTCTAGTGCGATATTTTGATTTGTGCATTAAGCACCTGAGGGTTTGTCTGGTTTTCGAATTAGGCTTGCTATCAATTGTTATCTTGTTTACCTTATGAATATACGCTTGCAGTCAGCGGCCGCTTTCTCTCTTTTCTTTTTCTTCTCTTCTCTTCTCTGTGCTCTAGCTCGTGGGCCCCTCTAGCATGAAAGACTCCGAGCAGAGCCATTTCCTTCAGGGCCAGGTACCTGAGGAGTTCCTTTTGTCGCTTAAGCAGTGAAAATGCTGAGCACTTTATCTGCCATTGCCGGTTTTCACCAGCTTAATCACGTCAGGCCAAACCCGGTTCTCTTCGACGTTTTTGTTGTGTCCTGATTTAATATTAAGGTACTTTTGTTTCTGAGACAATATATAAACTATAAACTTATGTCTATGAACCGAACCTTGTTGCAATAATTCGCAATAAAGACAGGGACTCGGTCCCGGCGTTAGACCGCTCAAGACGCGGCTGAGCTGAGCTACGCTCGCTAATAAAACGATTGTTTATCGACGAGATATAACAACTGGCGACGAGGATGGCCCTCAACAACGTGAACCCGCCAGCACCGTTTCTGCCAGCAAGCGGATCGCCGGCAGGTCCCTGGAATCGATGGCTCGATGCCTTCGATAGATATTGCCAAGCCATGCAAATCTGGAGTCCAAGGCCGAAAGGAGAAGAAGCTCCGAGTCAGGAGGCTATGCGCCTGCAAACGATGTGCCGAAACATGCTGCTTCACCTGCTCGGTTTCGAAGGGCAGCGGATAGCTAGGGCTAGAAATGCAATTGCCGATGAGCAGACCTTTTGGCAAACTCGTGATCTGCTGACGACTGTATTCGGCGACCGGCCGAATGTGATGCTGGCACGCCACAGATTCCGGGAAAGACATCAGCTACCTGGAGAGGACGCAGCCACTTGTGTCGCAGCACTGCGAGAGCTGTCAGCCACCTGCAACTACGGTGTCCTGGTGGACGAAATGATTCGTGACCAGCTGGCCCAAAGGACGAGCAGCACCCGGATACGCGAGCGTCTTCTGACGGAGGACGCGGCTACGCTGACTCTGGACCGTGCCATCACGATTGCGACGACTATCGAGGACGCAGCAGCAGGAAGCAAGGCGATGGCAGCGACAAGCTGGTTAGGAACAGTCCAGGCCGTTCAAGATGCGAAGCCTCGAGACCAGCGCGGCGTTTCGGCCAGCAAGAGACCCCAGCGCCAAGCTGGAGGGTCTGTCTGCGATGCGGCCGCAGCCATGACGCGAAAGCGAAATGTCCCGCCCATGGCAAGAAGTGCAACAACTGCGGCAAGCTCAATCACTTCAGTCGATGCTGCCGCAGCAAGGCTCTGCAGGTCAGCACAGAGGACACGGTTACGATTTACTCGGTGCACGGCAATGGCGAGATCAGAGTCGCGTTACAACTGGGTGGCAGTCGGAAGATGGTCAGCCTGATGGTCGACTGCGGGGCCAAGGTGTCCCTGCTCAGCGAAGCCACAGCAAGGACTCTAGACAACTTGGAGCTAAGACCAATGTAGCTAAAAGCTTACGGCGAAAAGCAGATCTCACTGGCTGGGATTGCAAAGGTTGCCGTCAAGCACGAGAGTCGGGAGCTGCACCACGATTTCTATATCTCGAGGTCGGGCGAAAACATCATTGGCCGTGACCTAATGGAAAAGCTGGGATTCCGGGTACAACTGCAGCCTCCTGAGGTTGAGAATAGTATCGCCAGTGTAGACATAGCGGAGGAGTTCCCAGTGGTTTTCAGTGGCTTAATCGGACTCTGCAAAGAGGCGGTGCACAAGCCGAGAGTAAATGCAGCTGTGCTACCAGTGCAGCAGCTGCTGCACCGCCTTCCACTCGCAAAGCAACAGAAAGTAGGCAATGAACTTGACCGCATGGAGGCAGCGGGCATCATTGAACGAATAAACTCCAGCCCATGGATATCCAACCTGGTTGTCGCAAACAAGAAAGACGGCAACATTCGAATCTGCATCGACGTGCGAGAGCCGAATAAGTCGCTTGTAATCGATCGACATCCGATACCTCAGCTGGACGATATTTCGGCAAAGATCAAAGCAGCGAGTGGCCGCATATTTTCAAATATCGATCTCAAAGCTGGCTACATGCAGATGCAGTTGCATGAGGCATCGCGTGACTACAGCATTCATCACGCACCAGGGGTTGTATCGGTATTGCAGAGTGCCGTTCGGCTTAGCGTCAGCGCCAGTAGCCTTCCAAAGGATGTCGGACGACTTAGTAGCCGGACTTCACGGGGTCGAACATATTCTGGACGATTTCATTGTTTTCGGAGCAAACATGACTGAACATGATTCAAGACTGCGAGCGCTGTTAGGGCGTATGAACGACGCTGGCCTAACGGCCAATAAGGACAAATGCCTGCTGCGCAAGATCGAGGTAGAATTTTTCGGCTTCATCTTCTCAGCTGACGGTATGCGACCTTCAGAGTCTCAGACCAAGGCATTCAGCCAGTTGCGCTCACCGTCGAACCGGAGCTGCAGGCGTTCCTAAGATCTGCAAACTACCTGATGCGCTTTGTGCCCAATTTTGCTGAAGTCACAGGGCCTCTGATGGCCCTACTGAAGGGGGATGCGGAGTTCGAGTGGTCGACGGACTGCGAAAGAGCGTTCCAAGAGCTAAAAACAGCAATCTGTAATCCACCGATCCTGGCGCACTTTGACCCAGAGGCCGAGACGATTGTCACCAGCGACGCCAGTGCGAAGTCTCTAGGTGCACAGCTATCCCAGGTCCAAGACGGCGTCGAGCGTCCAATCGCCTTTGCCGATCGAGCCTTGACCGACACCGAGAAGCGATACGCTGCAAATGAGAAGTGGCACTACTACCTATATGTGCGTCACTTTGAGCTGCGAACAGACCATCAAGCGCTACGTCAACTACTGTTTGGACCTAGCGGCACGGGACATCGGCCGCTGCGCATCCACCGCTGGTGCGACAGGTTTCAAGAGTACGATTTCAACGTAAAATATCTGCCAGGCAATCGGAACTTCGTGGCAGACATGTTGTCAAGGTGGAGCTGTGGGTCGGACATAAATATCGTACAGCTACCGGACACTGCAATGCTCGAGTCCGAGTAGTAACACCTACCCAGCTAGCGACAGCCACGGCCGAGGACACGGTTCTGCGCGAGGTGATTCAGCGAGTAACTAGCGGCGACTGGGGCTCAACGAAGGACACAAAGTTGCACCCGTTCTTCAAAGTAAGAGAGCACCTCAGCGTTTGGCAGGATAGCGCCTGCCTGGCTTTCCAAGAGCGAGAAGTCATTCCACATCAGCTGCGGCGTAACCTACTGGAATCGGCGCACACCGGACATCCGGGTGTGGTTCGCACTAAGCAGCAGCTCCGCGAGTTTGCCTGGTGGCCAAAAATGGACTGCGACGTCGAAACGTTTGTCAGAGACTGCAGTGCCTGCGAGACCGCAGAAAAGAATTTCATATTGCGACCGGCTCCTCTACAGCCTCTGCGGTGGCCAGATAGGCCGTGGACACAGATCGCCATCGACATCGTGGGTGAGCTACAGGCAGCACCAGCATCGTCACGATTCCTTCTGGTCATTACGAATCTGCATAGTAAAAAAATGGCCGGAAGTATTTGCAACGTCAAACATCACCACCGAGACGATCTGCAAAGTGTTACGCAGCCTGTTTGCACGCTGGGGCCTCTTCGAGACGTTGCTCATAGACAACGGACCGCAGTTCGGCAATGCGCTCACGGGATTCCTGCGGGAGCGCGGCATCCAGCATTAGAAGACCAGCCCGTACCGTCCGAGCACGAACGGCCAGACGGAGAGGCTCAACCGGACTCTGGTAGACAGCATACGAGCGGCCAGGGCAGAGAATGTCCCAATGCAAGACGCGTTGCTGCAATTCCTTGATACCTACCGCAGTACGCTGCACGCGCTTACTGGCAAGAGTCCAGCGGAGCTGATGCTAAGAAGACGTTAGCGCAATGCACCGTCTTTACTGGCTCCGTCTAACGACACCACGGCGGCACAACCAGATATCGCCCAGCGAATTTGGGAGAGACAGCAGCGAACGGCAGCTTATACCGACCGGCGGCGGGGGGCGCGACCACCAACATTGTGCGCCGGTGACTGGGTTCGAGTGCGTCGTCCAGTGCGAAATGGGAAGCTGGGGACGCGGCTCTCTGGACCACTACAGATCGTCAAGACAACGAACGCCGTGTGTAGACTAACGGACGGCAGCACCTGGAATCGGCAGGCGCTTGTACCAACGTCTTTGCGGCCGAATTCTGAGCCACCAGGGCCAAACGAGCTTGACCCCCTCGTGGACATTCAAAGGCAACAACCTGCACAATGCGGCGGAGAGACCAACGTTCAAATACCAGGACCAGCCTCGGGATCCGCGACTCCACCGCTGCGACGTCCGAACCGTCAGCGGCGACCGGTGCAACGTTACGGCTGGTGAACCTTTCGGAGAGGGGGAAGATGTTGTGTCCTGATTTAATATGTAAGTACTTTTGTTTCTGAGACAATATATAAACTATAAACTTATGTCTATGAACCGAACCTTGTTGCAATAATTCGCAATAAAGACAGGGACTCGGTCCCGGCGTTAGACAGCTCAAGACGCGGCTGAGCTGAGCTACGCTCGCTAATAAAAACGATTGTTTATCGATGAGATATAACAGTTTTCAGGCTCGAGAACATACCGCTGCTCGCCCAGTACCTCGGGGACACGGGAGCTGACTTATTCCCCAACTCAGGACCGCGCTGCAAGCGAAACCGACGGGTTCTTTTGAGCGACGTCACTTCGGTGGAAGTCATTGGTCGCCAGGGGCCAGCGGAATGGGCGGTCTCCGCCTCCGCACCGCATCCACCGGTCAGTGCGCAGACAGCTTAAGTGGTACTGTAGTTCAGTACATGTATTTGACAAGTTAGCATGTACATAGCTAATGAAAATGCACCAGCTATCGTGCAGCCTGTACCTGTACCTGAGATTGAGCATCTTCATTTTGTTTTTGATGGAATTTTAATATCAATCTAATCTAGCTACTTCCTTGTCCATGTTAGAATTTTAGTAGTGACAGAGGCGCATATTAGTATTACATGCTGTATTTTCTTAGCATGGGATGCTTTTTGACCTGAAGTACCGTCTTTTTTCTCTTTTGGAATTAATTTAATCTTTATTCTGAAGAATATTGAGACATCTCAGCTAAGAATTGAAAGTTTTAAATTCCTCCCTTGGTAGTTCGACGGGAGGGAAAATGGCTTGGAATTCCTAATATTAAGTTGTCCATGCATTCACAATCATGCGCTGTAAGGCATGCAGCCAGGCATGTTTTGAAATGCATTTAAAAACTCCAAAAACATTTTCAGCTACAGGAATTTGCTTACTTTCCCTTTTATGGGTCTGACTCCGGTAGCCATGCAACACCGCTGCGTGCTGCTCTTCCTTGTCCTGTGCGTGTCGCTCGTTCCGTGTGCCTCTGCCGCAGAGTTTCAGGTGAACTTCTTGAAGAAGCCGCCTGTAATTATCTACAACATCTTTTACGAGAAGTACGAGCTCGAACTGGACCTCAAAATCACTGAGGTCGCCACGGAGAGTCCCGACGGGAAGCGGAAAGTCACCGGACTGAAGGTGATACCTGAACATGGAATGCAAAACCAGGACTTCGGCGCCACCGTGCTGGGTCGAGTGTCCAGCGATGGAGCCTCCGGCAAACTGGTCTTCGTGTGCAGAACCTTGCGCAGGTGCATAAACATCAGGAAAAAATCACCAATCATCCGCTCTTCATCCAGCAGGCTGTGCAGTTCGCACCCTTCGGCTTCCAGGGCCCCATTCCCACTCAGTTCGGTGCCGTCCGCTCTTCATCAGGCCCTGCACCTCTCGCTGAGGTGGTCTTCCAGAGGCACCTGGACAACCTGTAAGGCAACCTGTAAGGCATTAAGGTCTTAATTTATTTGCACCACGGTGCAGATAAATGCCGCTACCTCCTCGTGGTCAGAGCGGAGAGCCGCGCTTAACTGCTGCGGCGGCCAAATGCGGCAGGACCAAGCGAGGGCAGCGGAGCGCCCGTCGGCGTGTTGAGCGCCGGCGTGAGCGGAACCGACGAGGCCGGCTGCGTGGCGCCGCCCGTCGAGCTGCCGCGCGGGTCCACTCGGATCCTCCGGGTGGCGCCGGGGACCGTGAGGCTCAACTGCATCGAGCCCCAGCCGTACCACAGGGCATGCTTCGGGTCGGGACGCTGAACTGCCGCACTCTCAAGGCTGCTTGGCGTAGAGGGGTGCTGGCGAAGCTGGCGTACGACCTGGCGTACGATCTGAGCTGCGACATCATCTCGCTGCAGGAGGTGTCTATCAAGGCCGACCCGGGACTTCATTGTGAGGACTTGGGCGCCGGGTGGACCCTCTACTATACTTCTGCGGACCAGCGAGGCCGTGGAGGAGTTGGAGCGCTGATCGGGCCGAGGCTGCAGCAGAGCTGTCGCTGCGTCTCCCTGTCCCCTCGGTTGCTTCGGATCGACGTCCGGCTACGCGGTCGGAATGCTCGCCTGTTCTGCGCGTACGCGCCCCCTGCCACACGCCCTGACGAGGCTCAAGAGTTTTTCGAGCAGCTCTCAGTGCAGGTAGAGGCGACGGCGCAGCGTGACACAGCGGTCGCCCTCGGAGACCTGAACGCAGTCCTGCGTAGGTCCGAGAGGTCGCTGTTCGTGACGCCACGCGGGAACAACAACACCGAGGCACTGGAGGACTTCCTGGAGAGGCAGGACATGTTGTCGGCCAACACCCGCTTCCGCAAGCCACTGAGCGGTCTCGCAACCTTCGTTGGCTGCAAGCGGAGGCGACGGAACGCGCGTGGCAGGAACGCAACCCGGAGACAAGCACAGCTCGACCACGTGCTCGTGCGTTTCCGTGAGCGTCGTCGCGCCGTCAACTGCCGAACCATCACGCCGCTGGCTCTGCGGTCCGATCACCGGCTCCTCATCTGCGACCTCAACCTTCGCGATCCGCTCTACCGTCCGCCGAAGCGGCCACCGCGGCGCTACTACCGCGCGCTCAGAGCCACCGATACGCAGCGTCGCTTTGCTAGCGCCTTTTACACCGCGCTGGGCGACAAGCGTGGAAGTGCCGAGTATGCGATAGTGTGCGCTGCAGTCAGAACCGCCGCGGAGCAAGCAGTCCCGATGATGCAACCGGCTCAACGTAGGCAGCCGGTCTGGCAGGACGACCCTGCGATTCAGGCAGCGAGGGAAGATCTGGAGAAGCTCCGCTTGAGCAGGCGACCAACCCGCGAGGCAGAGGCAGCTCTGGCAGCTGTCTACCTGCAGCGCCAACAAGCGGCTGTCGATGACGCCATTCAGGCTGTCTCTGCCGCTGGGCCCGATGCCAGAGGGCGCGTGGCCTGGTCCGCCATCAACGCTCTGACGGGACGAAAGCGGCGCAATCCGCTGAACCTGGCTGGTGACACGCCGGACGAGCGTAGGAACGAGCTGCGCGAGTTCTTCGCCGCCATCGTCAACGCGCCGCCACCCCCGCTGCCAGACAGTCTGACGCTGCCGCCGGAGACGCCGCTGCCGGCAGAGGAGAGTTTCAGCGTAGCCCCAGTCAACGCAGCCGACGTTGTCAAGCTCGCCCAGCAGTCACCGGGCGGGAAAGCGCTGGGTCCGGACGAGGTGCCCATCGAGGCGCTGCGCATCCCCTGTGTGGCCGCTGAGGTCGCCAGAGTGATGAACCGCGTGCTCTTCGGTGAGGCGGCGCCCAACGAATGGACAACGGCGCACATCGTCGCTGTTCCAAAGAAGCCGGGCACCACTAGGCTTGAAGACCATCGAGGCATCTGCCTTCAGTCCTGTGCAGCGAAGCTGTTCAACCGGATGCTGCTTTCGCGGTTGCAGCCCGTGCTGGATCCGTACCTGCGCCCAGAGCAGAACGGGTTCCGGCCCCATCGCGGCACAGTGGCGCAGATCCTGGCTCTTCGCCGAGTCATCGAGGAGGCGCGGATTCGTCAGTCGATCCTGATTTTAATCTTTATTGATTTCAAGAAGGCATTCGACTCGGTTGTCAGAGCCGTGCTTCCAATGGTGCTCCGCGCGTACAACGTGCCTGAGCAGCTGATCTCCGCCATCATGGCGATGTACCGTGATACGACAGCTGCTGTGACAACACCGGACGGCCTATCGGACTCCTTTGAGACATCCTCCGGAGTGCTTCAGGGAGATACGCTGGCGCCGTTCCTGTTCGTCCTGGTGCTTGACTGGGTGCTGCGGACTGCTCTTCCTACCGACGACGACGGTTTTCTGCTGCAGCGACGCGTGGGTCGACGTCAACCGGAGAAGCGGCTCAGCGTGCTTGGCTACGCCGACGACCTCGCCCTGCTGTCCTCGACCGTCGAGGGCGCCCAACGGCAGCTGGACAGGCTGGTTGCCGTTGCGGCGAGTGTCGGCCTGGTGGTCAACACGCAGAAGACCGTTGTGCTCTGCGTGCCGGACGACATCGAGGCTGCAATATTTTGCCGAGGCGCTGACGGGCAGGCGACCGAACTCCCGCGATGTCAGCAGTTCGTCTACCTCGGCGGTCTGGTTCCAGACGCTCGCGAGGACCTGCGACGCCGCCGCGGGCTTGCCTGGGCTGCCTTTCGTTCTGTGAGGGCAGTCCTGCAGTCCGAGGCCCTACCGGACCGCCAGAGGGCGGCGCTGTTCCAGGCGGTAATCGAGACCGTCCTGCTGTACAACGCCGAGACCTGGACGCTGACGGACTCACTCGAACAGCAAGTCGATGCGGCGCACGCTGCTCTGCTGCGCGCCGCCTTTAACATCGGCGTCGAGCGAGTCACCAACGCGGCACTCTATCGCCGCGCTGGCCTGCCACGTCCAAGTGATCTACTGCGCCGTCGGCGACTCCAGCTCGCAGGCCATCTCATCCGCGCCGAGTCGTACTGCCCACAGCCGGTGCAGGAGGTGCTGCTGCTCACGCTGCAGGCACCCTACCGGCGAGGTCAAGCGCGAACTCGGCGTTATGTCGACTGTCTGCTGGCTGACGCCGGCGCCCCGGACACTGCCGGTGGCGCGGCCTTTGTTCGCGCCCAAGCCATGAAGCGCGCCCTGTGACGCTGACTTTTACCATCATGACAGCGTATTTTGTTGTTGTTGTTGTTGTTGGACAACAGCCTCTCGTTCGCCCAGAACTGGCACGGCTACGTGAAAGGATTCGGAGATCCCAACGGCAATTACTGGATGGGTGAGTAGAGTAATCTGTTTACATCAGCTCACTATAAACCTGTGCATCAGTAAGAACTGCCAACTTAGCTACAATAACTTACTGAGTGATACTGATTAATTAGAGCAAAACTAGCAACACCAGCAACCAGTAAATATCAGACTCAGTCTGGCTCAGGGTATCAAGTAACAAAGATAGCCCATAGCACTCACCGACAAACAGAAAGAAGGCTATCCGGTTTAGGGTGTTAGTTGAACAGGCCAACAACGGCTGCATAAGTCGCTTCATACGCAATAGAGATGTCATGCTGTAAATGTACAAAATGTACAAAATTCAGGAAGACTCATTTGGCGCTTTTGAGCGCTGAAATGATGAAACACTGCACTGCTTGGCGCAGATGAAGTTGCTAAACCTGTCAAATGGTTCATGGTGTTCGAGAGTGGTTCCAGCTGGTGGAATTCGAAGGTTATCTGAAAAAAAACGCATTGTGGTAAAAATTTAAATCTCAAATAAATTTGTTGTGGGCCCCTTCAGAGTGACGCATGCAGCCCAACCAGTCGAAAGCTGCGACCCTCAGGTCCCCAGTCAGGGCTCCCAGTCAGAAGCAGGAAAATAACAGTAACTCATGATGCACGGTACAGTATGGGAGTTGAGGCGCAAGGTGGCGTGATCAGATCAGTCAGAGTTCGCATTGATTATTGATTAAGAAAACATGGAGGGGTGGGGCAGACTGGAAGGGTTGGGCGGGGCACGAGGACGAAAAAGGGCACGATGGCCCAACAAATTAAAACAGTTTTTTAACTCATCAATCTGACAGGTTTAGAGCAGCTTTTAGCCATGACAAAAGACCGCAATTGCAAGCTCATCTATGAGGGAGTCCGGATCAACGGCACAGTTTTGCGTGCGACTTTCAAGGGCTTCGGTTTGGGCGGAGCGGACGAGAATTACAAGCTGGTGCTCGGAGACCAGGAGCCGGGTGGCGATCTCTGGAGGAAGTTGGCAGCGAGACACAACGGAATGCAGTTCAGCACCTACGATGCGGATAACGATAGGCGGCAGGCAGGAGCGTGCACAAAGGATGAAGGAAATAATGCTGGCTGGTGGTTTAACAACTGCCATTACTTAAATCCAAATGGTTTGATTCCCACCTCATCGCACTGGAACTGCTGGGATTATTGCTCAACATTTGATGCAAACGGAAAGTGGGCGTGCATAAAGAGCACGAAGCTGTCCTTCAGCTGCAGCTGAGACAAACCTGCTGGACCGGCTTCTGAGGGGACTGAGCAGTCTGCAACTGTGCAACTTCCACCTAATAAATTAAATTAACTGAGACTCATATGAGCAGCTGAGTTTGAGCTGAGGCTTTGTGACCTCAGTAAATAAATGCGCGATGCAGACTGTTGCAGCAGGCTTGACTAATATTCGACTGGCTCTCTGAATGTTATTGGGGTATTGAAGGGCTGGAGTGCGCAAGGGGTGCAGAACAATCGACACAGAAGTGTTAAAGTGCAAATGTAGAGTGAGAGTGGATAAAAATGGAGAAGTCGATGACAGAGGAGAATACAGTGCTGTGTCTGCGTAGCTGGAATGCATCAACAGCTGCCTATACGCGTTGTCTCTGGGCCTTTGAGTTTGTGTTCTCACTTTCTTAAGATAGATGTCTAGCGGTCTAAGGTTCTTACAGCTCTAATTTCTCCAATCAGGCCGTCAGAGAAAACCGTATAAACTGACGGGATCTCCTAGTATCTAAGCTGAGTTTGAGTCTTTCTAGGATTTGCTCTGCGTGACAATTAAGACAAATAATTATATTGAAGACTTAGATTTGTGCCAATTGGATAATCCAGAGACTAATTCAAAGGGAGCAATTCGAGATCGAAAACTGCGCAAGAAAAAACGAAGCGCCGCTCCAGTTTGAGATAGGCGTCTATTTATACCAATTAGCATTTTTATCTCCCCCGCGGGTGGGTTTCACAAACGCGAAATTTCATAACCGCAAAAAGCACTAGCTTTCATAAACGCGAAACTTCACAACCGCGAAACTTCATAACCGCTAATTTTTTTGCAGTCACTTTCATAAACGCGAAACTTCACAACCGCGAAACTTCACAACCGCTAAATGTCATCTACTTTCACAACCGCGAAACTTCATAACCGCGAAACTTCACAACCGCTAAAAATTTTGCACATACTTTCATATACTGCAGTCTTTTTAGCGGTTGTGAAGTTTCGCGGTTGTGAAGTTTCGCGGTTGTGAAAGTAGATGACATTTAGCGGTTGTGAAGTTTCGCGTTTGTGAAGTTTCGCGCTTATGAAAGTGGGTGATTTAGCGGTTGTGAAGTTTCGCGTTTGTGAAGTTTCGCGTTTATGAAAGTGACTGCAAAAAAATTAGCGGTTGTGAAGTTTCGCGGTTATGAAGTTTCGCGGTTGTGAAAGTAGGTGATTTAGCGGTTGTGAAGTTTTGCGGTTGTGAAATTTCGCGTTTGTGAAAGCAACCCTCGCAAATCTGTGTTGAGTTGGATAAAATTTGGGACAGAAAGATTATAGAAAAAGAGCATTTTTTCCGTCTCTTGACTCTGTCCATGGATGATTAAACAATCCTCTCTCTCTCTCTCGAATGTCAAGCTTTTGGGGTCGATCTCGCCTTCTTAGGCCTCTTCAGATTGGATTGGAGTCCGTGGGTGGGCCGCACGTTTTCCTTCCTCAGGGTGCGCCAGAAATCTGCCGCGTGCCGCGTGCTGCGTTGTTCCCTAAGTCGGGCTGCTACTTGATTTACTTCTCCGGCCGGTTTGAGTGCCGTTGTGCCTGCGGCGGGGTGTTGCTGCTCACTGGAATGGGAGGGGCTTAATTAGAATCGGTCCTTATTATTTGGCTTGATTAATTGCCTTAATGCTGCTTCTCTTCTGTTTGCCCTTTTAATAGCTAAGATATCTAGGGGTTCCATTGTGCTTTTCTGTCTCACTCTTTGCTGCGCCGCTTGGGCATTTCATAAATTTCTACCTATCTTTTAACTTAGAGTAAAACTTCAGATTTCTAACTCTTATACTGCCGAGACACTCCGGTCCCCCTGCCTGACTGGTCCGTTCCCAGAACAAAATTTCGCTCCGTTCCCAAACCCGCATCGCACCCTAAAGAAGCGTAAAGAGGCAGCTCACGATGACTCCTACGGGGGCGGCGAGCTCGATGGCTCTGCTTGCCATTTTGTTCTGCTGTTAGCACGGTCTGGCTCAGCAGAGCCTCATGTACTTGTTCGGTGTCAGGAGATCTGGCCCTGGAGGAATCTAGCACGCTGACGAGTGCGTCAATGGCTGAAACACGAGTGCTGAAACACGATTATTTGATCCAACATGTGTGGCTAAAGTAGACAAGGGTGGAGCGGGGGGTGTGGAGTTTGACTTGAACCATAGACAAAATATGCGCGAGCTAGTCTGAACATTCTTGCACGATGGAAAGAAGATTATGCTTGTAGTCTATGGCTGTTATGCTAAATATAGAAACATTGCGCATTACATTCTTGCACGATTGACATTCCTGCACGGAGTGCACATGTAAATTCAAGGTGCTTTTACCATAGACACTTGCATTTCTGCACGCATATGGCGACTTCCAAAGCATTCTTGCACGCTGGATCAAATAAGAATGATATATTCCTGCACGGTCACGAGTGCGGGAATGACATCTGCACGAGTGCGCGCTAGCGCACGAGTGCACGATGTCCTTCACGCACGAGTGAACGTGAAGGAATTCCATTGTCGGATGATTCATCGTGCAGGAATGCACAAAACCGTGCAGGAATGCATTTCTGCGCCTAATGCTTTTTCAGTGAGATTTTACCATAGACATCCATTCCTGCACGCAAAAGAGTGCAAGAATTCCATTCTTGCATGGAAAATCAGCCGACAATGGGTTGGGTGCGACTTCCCGCCGTTCCACCATGTCTTGCCCCAGCACAGTCTGCTCCTGCAGAACTAACAGGTTCTGCTGAGCCGAAACAAAGCAACGCAAGCACACGAAATTCAAAAGCGCGGACTAAATTTTTGTTGCGCACCTTCTCAAACAAGAATCAAATCGCCAGCTCTCCGGACCGTAGGGATATTTATTCAACGATTCTGCCAGAAGGTCGGATTTTTCCTACAAGCTCCATTGTATTCACTGCACCCCTGTGCGCCAGTCAGCACTGCGCCTCAGTGCAGCCTTGCCAAGCCTCCAAATTTCATCAGCACGTCGACGACATGTGTCTGCATCAGATCTGGCTTCGTTTTTCACTGGGCTTTACTCAGGCGGAGCTTCTGGACCTTCAGCAGGTAGCAACAGGCGACTATGGACAACCTTTTGCGAATTTCTCGAGTTTTGATGGTCGAGCCTCAACTGCTGGACACCATCAGCTGCATGGCCTCTCAAGCATTTCATCATCACCCGACGCACTCGGCACCTTCAAAACAGTTTTTTAGTTAAAATGTATTCTAATAATAATGACCACCATTGATTGTAAAACAATATCACATTTTGAACTTCGTCTTAAGAGACAAAGGTTTCTTTTTATATTTGAATATTTAAAAAACTATGAATTCAAAACTTTTTCCAAATTAGCTCGTATTTACTTTACAATATAAGTGGAGGTAGGAGATCATTTACTTTTGATCGAATTTTATGTCAAAAAAGGACTCAGAAATGGACGAGAGTCCAGCGCGCTTTAGGGAGCATCAACTGGATAGTTTTCAAGACTTAAAGTTAATTAATTAGTTAAAATTTGAAGATCTACACAACTTGGAGTATCTCTCTGATGTAACTTCATTTGCCTGGTTTAGTTTTATGGATGTGGCTCAGACTTCGAGCTTGAACTTCTCCAAAACACAGCCTTCGATCTGAAGTTTTAGCAAACGTTTTTACAGTATTTTTGTACGAATGCCGTCTCGAATTTTAGTATAGTGGACTAGCAACCTGCAGCCCCCGTTGGGGAAACAACAGAGAATTAAAACTTTTTGAATAAAATACACAGCTATATTTTCTGTGCTCAAAGAATCTGAGCAACTACATAAGCCTTGACTCTGTTATTTATTTTGATTTTGCTTAGTCTGCTACAGTTTAAAAAGCTCTTTAAAGCTTTTCAGTTTAAAAAAAGAAAAACATGTTTTACGCTCGTAATTGATTTGCAGCATTAGAAGTTAGGCCTGTTCAAATTTAGGCTAGCTGTCATCAAATCGATGACATGAATTGTTGCACTTGTAATTAAAGCATGTTTTGTGCATGTCGTGTCCTTCTACTTAAGTAGTTCGTACGATGAAATTGCGGCAGAACATAGCCGGTCTCCCCGGGCCTATCATCAGCTTATTCATTTATAGTCTATGGCCCAACAGCTTTTTTATTTATAGTCTATGGCCCAACCACCGCCCTCTTTACGCAGTCGCACGCACGCAGACTCTTACCCTGAAATAATGACCGCTTCCGGCACGCTGAAATAATGGCCAGGCTGTGTCTTATAGACAATGACGTTGCATAGTAGGTAAGGGGCTGAAATAATGGCCATAGTTTGGCCATTATTTCAGCCCCTTACCTACTACACAATCTACCATTGTTCAACTCTCTGACCCTCAAGTGTACAATGCCTGCCCCGTCACTCTGCAGCCAATCAGCTTGCACGCTTTTTGTTTACCAGGCGCAACTCCACCCAACGCAAATATCGATTTCTAAATATATATATTGGCGCTCAAGGCCGCGCAGTGTCCAAGCCTTTTTTACCTCTAAAGAAAATCTAGATTGGCCTACATTACCCCCCCCCCCAAGGCACAGTGAAGTGTACATGCCTAACGATAATATAGAGTTACGGCCGTTGTACACTCCTGTGTGAGTGTGTGCCTGCGTACGTATCCGCGCGCTTGTATGCCTGCTCAGGGGAGTCGGCGGAATGGGCAGCAATGCCTCTCGCCGGTTGTGTGTTTATGTCGCTTAAAGTGCGCCAGGGTGCACACAAACCCCCTTCCTCTAATAAAAAAATCTACATTGGCATCGCTAGCAATATTGTTTGTGCCTCTACAACTGCCCCCACCAGAGCCTTTCGATACTCAGAAAGAGCAAACCTGCTGGACCGGCATCTATTGGGGACTGCGCAGTCTGCTGAACTTTCACCTAATTAATTACATTAACTGTGATTAACAGAGACTCAAATGAGCAGCTGAGTTTGAGCTGAGGCTTTGTGACCTCATTAAATAAATGCACGATGCAGACTGTTGCAGCAGCCGTGATTAATATTCGACTGGCTCTCTGCATTTGTTTTTGGCTTTTAAAGGGGGTAAGCATAAGGGGTGAACAATCGACTCAGTAGTATTGAAGTGAAAATGTAGTGTGAGGGTGGATAAAATAGAGATGTCAGCGGCAGAGGAAAATATTGGGTCGAGTGCGGCTCCCGCCACATTTCCATCATCTCTTATATGTACCCCAACACAGTCTGCTCCTACAGAACTGACAGCTGGTGTGGGTGCTGATGCACAGTCTGCTCCTACAGACTAACAGCTGGTGTGGGTGCTGATGCACAGTCTGCTCCTACAGAACTGACAGCTGGTGTGGGTGCTGATGCACAGTCTGCTCCTACAGAACTGACAGCTGGTGTGGGTGCTGATGCACAGTCTGCTCCTACAGAACTGACAGCTGGTGTGGGTGCTGATGCACAGTCTGCTCCTACAGAACTGACAGCTGGTGTGGGTGCTGATGCACAGTCTGCTCCTACAGAACTGACAGCTGGTGTGGGTGCTGATGCACAGTCTGCTCCTACAGACTAACAGCTGGTGTGGGTGCTGATGCACAGTCTGCTCCTACAGAACTGACAGCTGGTGTGGGTGCTGATGCACAGTCTGCTCCTACAGAACTGACAGCTGGTGTGGGTGCTGATGCACAGTCTGCTCCTACAGACTAACAGCTGGTGTGGGTGCTGATGCACAGTCTGCTCCTACAGAACTGACAGCTGGTGTGGGTGCTGATGCACAGTCTGCTCCTACAGACTAACAGCTGGTGTGGGTGCTGATGCACAGTCTGCTCCTACAGAACTGACAGCTGGTGTGGGTGCTGATGCACAGTCTGCTCCTACAGAACTGACAGCTGGTGTGGGGCTGATGCACAGTCTACTCCTACAGAACTGACAGCTGGTGTGGGTGCTGATGCACAGTCTGCTCCTACAGAACTGACAGCTGGTGTGGGTGCTGATGCACAGTCTGCTCCTACAGACTAACAGCTGGTGTGGGTGCTGATGCACAGTCTGCTCCTACAGAACTGACAGCTGGTGTGGGTGCTGATGCACAGTCTGCTCCTACAGAACTGACAGCTGGTGTGGGTGCTGATGCACAGTCTGCTCCTACAGAACTGACAGCTGGTGTGGGTGCTGATGCACAGTCTGCTCCTACAGAACTGACAGCTGGTGTGGGTGCTGATGCACAGTCTGCTCCTACAGAACTGACAGCTGGTGTGGGGCTGATGCACAGTCTGCTCCTACAGAACTGACAGCTGGTGTGGGTGCTGATGCACAGTCTGCTCCTACAGAACTGACAGCTGGTGTGGGTGCTGATGCACAGTCTGCTCCTACAGAACTGACAGCTGGTGTGGGTGCTGATGCACAGTCTGCTCCTACAGACTAACAGCTGGTGTGGGTGCTGATGCACAGTCTGCTCCTACAGAACTGACAGCTGGTGTGGGTGCTGATGCACAGTCTGCTCCTACAGAACTGACAGCTGGTGTGGGTGCTGATGCACAGTCTGCTCCTACAGAACTGACAGCTGGTGTGGGTGCTGATGCACAGTCTGCTCCTACAGAACTGACAGCTGGTGTGGGTGCTGATGCACAGTCTGCTCCTACAGACTAACAGCTGGTGTGGGTGCTGATGCACAGTCTGCTCCTACAGAACTGACAGCTGGTGTGGGTGCTGATGCACAGTCTGCTCCTACAGAACTGACAGCTGGTGTGGGTGCTGATGCACAGTCTGCTCCTACAGACTGTGGTGTGCTGATGCACAGTCTGCTCCTACAGAACTGACAGCTTGTGCTTCCGTCTGCTCCTACAGAACTGACAGCTTGTGCTGTGGCCAGGGAATTCAACTCTCTGACTTCCTGGCGCTGCCTTATAGCGCAGTCATCATTCGATTTTCAACATAATGCATTAATATAATAGTCAAAAAATTCTGCTTGACCTTTGTTAGAATATAGCGAAAAATAAGGAACTCGCATAAACACAGGCAGAAAAAAATTATTTAATAGCATGATTGATTTATTAACAGCGTAATGTCCATGCCTCTCTATTTGTATAAATAAACTAAACTTTGTGAATGGCAGTGGCATTCAAAGAACGATGGATTAGAATTAGCGAATAAAATTAAGCCGAAAAACAAATAGCCAGTCCATATTTTTCACTAATTGCGTTTAATTTGAAAATAATGAAAATGAAGCCTAAAACTCATAGTAAATATAGAAAATCAAAAATCACTCTAAAACTGTGTTTTGATAATTCGTTTTCCAGTTTCACAGCTTCGCTTCATCCGGGTCCAGGTCTACCACAATCTTGCCCAGGCTGCTCTTGGAGTAGAGATGCTGAAGGTTGAATAAGGAAATTAAATTTTCGAATTGGAAACTTTCCTTACACATGAGATATAATATCATTCAGCATAAATAACCCCTCTGTTTGTGTCCCAGCAAACCTACCCCTACCCCTCTACCCTCTCCACTACCCCTCTACCCTCTCCCTCTACCCTCTCCCCCTCTACCCTCTCTCTCATACCCAGCTCTACCCTCTCTCTCTTACCCCTCTACCCTCTCTCCTACCTCTCTACCCTCGCTCCGGTCTACCCCTCTACCCTCACTCGCCGACACTCTACCCTCACTCCCCGGCACTCTACCCTCACTCCCTGGCACTCTACCCTCACTCCCCGGCACTCTACCCTCACTCCCCGGCACGCTACTACCCTCACCCTCCGGCACTCTACCCTTACTCCCCGGCACTCTACCCTTACTCCCCGGCACTCTACCCTTACTCCCCGGCACTCTACCCTTACTCCCCGGCACTCTACCTTACTCCCCGGCACTCTACCCTCACTCCCCGGCACTCTACCCTCACTACCCCGGCACTCTACCCTCACTTCCCGGCACTCTACCCTCACTCCCCGGCACTCTACCCTCACTCCCCGGCACTCTACCCTCACTTCGCGGCACTCTACCCTCACTCCCCGGCACTCTACCCTCACTCCCCGGCACTCTACCCTCACTTCGCGGCACTCTACTCTCACCCCCGGCACTCTACCCTCACTTCCCGGCACTCTACCCTCACTTCGCGGCACTCTACTCTCACCCCCGGCACTCTACCCTCACTTCGCGGCACTCTACTCTCACCCCCGGCACTCTACCCTCACTTCGCGGCACTCTACCCTCACTTCGCGGCACTCTACCCTCACTTCGCGGCCAGTGGTGGGACTGAGAGGCAACCATTTTTTTCGCGCCATTAAAAAATATTCGCGCCGTCCGAAATTTCCTGCCCGTAAGATCGTAAAGCGATATTAAAGCCTGTCTGTGCCTACGCTCTACAATCTAGGAATTACTGTTAGAATCTACAGTACGACTCCTGATACAAAAGAGCCGCATGGCCCGCATCCCTATAGGCTATAAACTTGTGTACAATACAGATGGTCCGTAGAGGTCGCTTAAAGCGTCAAACTACTGTGCCACTGCCACAGTCCTAGAACATCTTCGGGAATGTAGTCTAGTCATTGACCAAGATAGCTATGGTTTTGGATTATTACTATTAACTATGGTGCATACTACTTGATACTATTGTTATGACTCTGGTCTGGTCGGCTTCAATCCAACCGACTGTCTCCAATGAGATGCTCTGCTCCGTAGGGTTTATTAATTCCCACTCTACTGTTCCCCGAGATGGTCTCTCTGACTGTTGCCCTACTCTGAGCAGTGGTACATGGCTGATGTCTAAGGCTCACTGGTGTCCGAACTTACCCACTAGGTCTCACTTACTGATCACTGCTATCAATCAAAGAGCGGTAGTAGCTGCCACCAATTAAGATTGCTAGACACAATTCTTCAAGAGCTGCTCTGTCACAATCCTAATAAAAGTTAATAAATGAATAACCTCTAGAGACAATGCAGAGAGGTTTAGGTGTCATAGACACGTTGCAATTCCGTCATTAATACTCTGGTCAATTCTTCTAACGTCGTAGATTGAAGGTCCCTAAGTCCATAGATTCCGAATTAGTCAGGCAATCTTCAGGTGAACTTCAGGCATACTTCAGGCCCTTCAAGTGATCTTCAGGCATACTTCAGGCCCTTCAAGTGATCTTCAGACTCTTCAGGTTCTTCAGGCTACGAGTTCAGGTGAACTACGGATGACCTTCAGATGTCCGATGTCAGCGACAATCGGGATCTTCAGCTGGATGCTGGCACCTCGAGCGGGACCGGACGTAGTACCACAGCGCGGCGGGCCATTGACATGGCCGGCCTGTTAGCAAGCAATAGCGTCTAACTTGGCGCAGAGCGCCGCTGAAAGGATTCAACAAAGCTTTAAGATCTATGCTAGAAGCCTTCCTCCCGTCTCTACATATGCCTACCTACCTCGTAGTTACCTCCTAGCGAGTCACCACACTATATTTTGTGCAAAAAACAGAGCTAGTGGAGTTATATTTATTTTCTGTAGGGAAGCTAAGAATGCAACCGTTCATACATCTTGCTCGATACAAGCCCAGAGCCACACTTGAAAGAAAATGAAGTTGCAGCATAAACCGCACACACTAAATATAAATCCGCGCCATTCACGCCTCAAAATCCGCGCCATTCACGCCTCAAAATCCGCGCCATTCACGCCTCAAAATCCGCGCCATTCACCTCAAAATCCGCGCGCGCCATCTTTACTGAAATCGCGCCAGGCGCGAATTCGCGCCTCAGTCCCACCACTGTTCGCGGCACTCTACTCTCACCCCCGGCACTCTACCCTTACTCACCTGCACGGCATCCGGCACGGCCTCGAGTCCCTGGAAGCCGCTGCCGCCAGCCGCCCTGCCCATGTCTACGGCGGCCCGCAGCTGCCCAGCCTCCAGCAGCTTCACCAGCTTGTCAAAGGCCGGTCGAAGTTCGCTAAAAAAGTTAAACAAAAAGAACCCCCGCACGCTGGCGGACTTAACCAGCAGCCGGGCGGGCAGGGTGGCCAGGTACTGCGACCTCGGCATGCCCTGGTCGGTCTGGTAGCCCTGGATGAACCCGATCACAATCAGCCGGCCGTGTGTAGCCAGAGCGTCCACTGCCGTGTCGAACATCTTGCCGCCGACGCCTTCGTACACGACGTTGACGCCACGCGGGCACTCGCGTTTCAGCACCTCATCGAGCTAAGGAATACAGACGTTTGCGGGTCTGAATTATTCGCAATTTTGTAGCTTTATATTATCAATACATATTTAATACATACCCTTAATCACACGCCAGCCTCATTATCACCCCTAGACTCACTCTCACCCGTAGACTTACTCTCACCTCTTCCTAGTCTCAGTCTCACCCCTAGACTCACTCTCACCCCTAGACTTACTCTCACCTCTTCCTAGTCTCAATCTCACCTCTTCCTAGTCTCACCCTCACCTCTTCTAGTCTCACTCTCACCTCTCCCTAGACTCACTTACACCTCCAGAGTGACCGCGGTCAGGGAAAGTCAGGGAAAGTCAGGGAAAAAAATGTGGTCTGGAAAGTCAGGGAAATTCTTAGGAAGTCAGGGAAAATTTGAAAGTAAATTAGAAAATTGAAGAAAAAAATTGTGAGACAAGAAAGAGGCTAATCGATAGCACTAAGTAGCTCGAATAGTAAATCTGTTTTGTTTGTTCCATGTATTTTTGTTTTTTAAAAGCTGGTATTTGAAATTGGCAGATACTTGTTCTTAAATGAATAATTTATGGGCTTGTAGGCCTACATATTGCTAATCTATAATTGCTGTGCTAATCACACTGACAGTAAAATATATAGTCCATACTATGATAATATATTAACCAGGCCATTAATAGAAAGGTGTATATTTTGTTTTAATCACTATTTATTGTTATTCTTTTGTATAAATTTATATAGCATTTAGGTTTATATTAGACTTATAATATTATAGTATAAATAAGTTGGTGTAAATACTAAATAGCTTGCTAATGTTACATATATAATTATTTTATTTTTATGTACACCTTACTACTAACTCCTTCCAGTTCCAGCCTTATGAGTTCCACTAAAAAAAAAACAACTTACTATGACAAGAAGTGGGAAGAGGAATTCTCCTGGGTGACTTCCTACTCGGGCAATCGAAATGCAGCTTACTGCAAAAGCTGCGAAAAGAAAGTCGAACTTTCCAATATGGGAAAGACGGCCTTAACTTCCCATGCTAAAGGAAAAACTCATCTAAATCGGATGAGTGCCGTTGCAACAACATCAAGTATCCGAGCATTCTGTATGCCATCGGGCAGCACTACTAGTGGCGGTACTGTTGCTGCAGTTGCTGCTACAAATGACGAAGTAGTAAAAGGTTTAAAGAACAGTGCTGAGCAAGCTGAGCTACTGTGGGTTTTTTACATGGTAGACGAGCACTTTTCATTTCGCTCAGCAGCTGGAATTACTGATCGATTCAAAGCCATGTTTACCGACAGTGCCATTGCAAAGGAAATGTCCCTTGGCTACGACAAAGTCCGATACATAATTAACTTCGGATTGGCACCATTCCTAAAGGAGCAACTAACAACTATTTTGAATAACCAACGGTTCTTTTCTGTTAGCTTTGACGAGAGTTTAAACAAAATCATGCAGCAATCGCAAATGGACATTCATGTTCGTGTCTGGACTGAGGAAGAAGACTCAACTGAGCCTCCAGTAAAGACATTTTACTTCGATTCTCAATTTATTCATTCATGCACTGCAGCCAATCTCTTGGAGTCTTTCCTAGCATCTTTCAATGGCATCTCTGCCAGCAAGCTATTGCAAGTGGGCATGGATGGACCTAATGTCAACTGGGCCTTTCACAAGCTACTGGATGCCTATGTTGCTAGTAGTAGTGCTACAGATGCAAAGATCATTCACTGCGGATCCTGCAGTCTACATCGAGTCCACAGAGCATTTAATCAGGGTGTCTTAGCCAGTGGTTGGGACATTGAAGCTCTTTTGAGCTCCTTGTACTACCTGTTCAAAGATGCGCCTGCACGTCGCAATGACTTCATTGAGGCCACAGGTACACGTGTGTTCCCTCTCAAGTTCTGTGCCTGTCGTTGGCTAGAAAATGTCCCTGTTGCTGAGCGTGCACTTGCCATTTGGCCCGACTTATGTACCTATGTACAAACTGCTTCACAGAATAAGGCAATGAAAGCACAAGTCAGTGGCAACCGCCACTTTGAGCTCCTGCAGTCTTGCACGAAAAGGCCATTGCAAGCGGCAAGGTTTGCATTTTTTTATTTATTGCCAAGCCTTTCAACGACTTTTTGACAGAATTTCAAACTGAGTCACCAATTCTGCCCTTCATGGCAGACCGAGTGCATGCACTGTTTGTAGGCCTGCTTCATACAGTCTTGAAGCCTCCCGCTCTGAAGCTGTTGTCAACTGTATCACAGTTTGCTATTCACCAAGCTGGTGTCTTCGAGGACGAGGCCAATTTTCTGCCTGCTGATTTAACTAATGTTGGTACAGCTGCCCAGGCACTCCTGCAGAAGTCTGGTGTCAGCGAGCTCCAGATTCTTGGCTTTCGAAAGGATGTCAAGTCATTTGTTACCGCTACAGCAAAGCATCTTCTGAAGAGATGCGTACTAAACTATCCATTTGTTCGTGGATCTCGTTGCTTGCAGCCTTCTGTGCTGGTGGCAGAATTGGATAGTGACCCACCATCCTCATCACCGGCTCAAGCGGATTTTGATGCGCTTGTCCTGGAAGCCTACACTAAGGGACGCATCACTGCACAGGAAGCTGACGCTGCAAAGTCCGAGTTCACCCAGTTTCGAACTGTTACAGTTCGTGAGCATCGATTTCAGCTGTCTCAATTCGACTATAAGTCAGACCGACTTGATGTCCTCTTTGCTTCCCTCTTCACTGATTCAACGAGTACCAATAATTTGCAGATCATTGTGAAGATGGTTCTGACAACCTTCCATGGGAATGCTGCTGTTGAGCGCGGCTTCAGTGTCAACAAAGAGTGCCTAGAACCAAATCTTCAGGGATTGAACATTCGTTCTCTCCGACTTGTGTACGAGTGGCAAAAGGGAAAGACTGCCGCTGAAATCATCGCGAAAGTTACCGAGGAGATGTTGAAGAGTGTGAGAAGTGCCAGGAGTAGGTACAGGGCCATGTTGGAGCAGCAGCGAGCAGAAGCGTCTCATCGGAAATACGAGGAATCAAGGAAAAGGAAGGATGCAACGGTGCTGGAGCTCGAAAGAAGCTCCTGCTTGATGTTGCAGTTCTCACCAAAGATGCGGATAGCCTCGTGTACCAATGTGAGACGGATTCAAACATGAGCCTACTCATGAAGTCAAATGCACTGCGTCGTGCTGCACAACAGAAAAAGGAAGAAGTGGAGAAGGTAGAGAAAGAGATTGTAGCACTTGAAGGTACGATTCCTCATTGAACTCAATTTTAACTACAGTGCTACATCTCTTAACTTTGTTTTACTGTGTGCCACATACAATAAAAGTTAGTACTTGATATTTTTCATGCGATTTTTTATCAAACACTACGTTTTTTGTGGTCAGTTTCCGGTGCATTAATTTTTCATTATAATTCAAACAAATTGCCAATACATGCGCTGTTTCAACTTCAATTCAAATTAAATAAATTTCAACATTGCTGACTTTTTAATGCGCAACAGTTTGTTGCAATAAAATTATTGTGCACAACTATCACTGAGCTTCTTCTATTACTTTTAGTGTGTCAGGGAAAATTTAGTTTAGTCAGGGAAAAAAGTTACTGGAGCGCGGTCACCCTGACCTCTCCCTAGTCTCACTCTCACCTCTCCCTAGACTCACTCTCACTCCTAGACTTACTCTCACCTCTTCCTAGTCTCACTCTCACCTCTTCCTAGTCTCATTCTCACCTCTTCCTATACTCACTCTCACCTCTTAATAGTCTCACCCTCACCTCTTCCTAGTCTCACTCTCATCCTCCAGTCTCACTCTCACCCCTAGACTCACTCACACCTCTTCCTAGTCACACTCTCACCTCTTCCTAGTCTCACTCTCACCTCTCCGTAGACTCACTCTCAACTCTTCCAAGAGTCACTCTCACCTCCCCCTAGTCTCACTTTCACATCTCCCAAGTCTCACTTTCACATCTCCCAAGTCTCACCCTCACCCCTAGTCTCACTCTAACCCTCTCAAGTCCTGACACCAGGAGCACCATAGGCTACCCCAGATCTCCAACCAACCTAACCGTCCCCACCTTCTCCTTCGTGTAGTCTATGGGCCGATCGCAGCCCAGCGCGGTGAGTAGGCGAGCCTTGGCCTCGCCCGAGCAGGTGCCCAGCACCCGGCAGCCCCGCAGCTTGGCCAGCTGCACAGCGAACTGCCCGGTGCCCCCGGCCGCGCCGGTGACCAGCACGGTCTCGCCGGCGCTTGGCTGGCCGACTTTCTCCAACGCCAGCTCGGCAGTGAGGCCGCTGACCAGCAGGCTGACAAACTCCGGCCTGATCGATGGCACGGGGAACACGGAGCCAGCCGACAAGCACTGGTACTCGGAGAACGACCCGTCAGCCAGGTAGGCCACAGGCTGGCCGACTTTCAGTCCGTCGCCAACGCCCGGGCCCACCTGTACAACGCGGCCGACGCCTTCGAAGCCAAGCAGGATTGGCGGCTTGCTGGCGTGCTTGTAGCGGCCGGCCGTGAAGTTGATGTCGGATGCGTTCACGCCGGCGTATCTTGCGGGAGGTGAATCCGGGATACGGTGAATCAGGGAGTGAGGGTGAATCCAAGAGGGATGGAGGGTGAATCAGGGAGGGATGGTAAATCAGGGAGTGAGTGATGGTGAATCAGGGAGTGATGGTGAATCAGGGAGGGATGGTGAATCAGGGAGTGATGGTGAATCAGGGAGTGAGTGAGGGTGAATAAGGGAGGGATGGTGAATCAGGGAGTGAGGGAGGGTGAATCAGGGAGTGAGGGAGGGTGAATCAGGGAGGGAGGGTGAGTCAGGGAGGGATGGTGAATCAGGGAGGGATGGTGAATCAGGGAGGGATGGTGAATCAGGGAGGGATGGTGAATCAGGGAGGGATGTCAGGGAGGGATGGTGAATCAGGGAGGGATGGTGAATCAGGGAGGGAGGGTGAATCAGGGAGGGAGGGTGAATCAGGGAGAGGCTGAATTAGCATGGGTGAATAATGAAGAGAAGGTGAATGCTGGAGCAGGGAGGCGAAGCAACTCACTTAGTCTTAATGAGAACCTGGCCAGCAGTCGGTGGCTTCAGCTCACAGTTGATGATTTCAACTGCCTCGCGGAAATTGTGCGTCAGTTTAGTCGCCACGAGCCGGCGAAAAGTGTTGGGCAGAGCGGAGGCCATGGCCGATCTGGCGTCATGCAAGATAATTGAGTTTTATAATAAATGCTTGATTATGTTTGGATTTGGAGTTTGGATTTGGAGTGTTCATAATTTGGAAGTTTTAAAAATCGGGAATTTTATGGATTACGAAATATAGATATTTTGGAAGTTTATGAGTTGGGAAATTTTATGTATTGGGAATTTTTGGGATGGGGAAGTTTAGGGGGCTGGGGAAGTTTAGGGGGTTGGGGAAGTTTAGGGGGTTAGGGAAGTTTAGAGATTGGGGAAGTTTAAGGATTGGGGAAGTTTAGAGATTGGGGAAGTTTATGGGATTGGGGAAGTTTAGACATTGGGGAAGTTTATAGGATTGGGGAAGTTTATGAGATTGGGGAAGTTTATGGGATTGGGGAAGTTTATGGGATTGGGGAAGTTTATGGGATTGGGGAAGTTTAGACATTGGGGAAGTTTATGGATTGGGGGAGTTTATGGGATTGGAGAAGTTTATGAGATTGGGGAAGTTTATGGGATTGGGGAAGTTTAGACATTGGGGAAGTTTATGGATTGGGGGAGTTTATGGGATTGGGGAAGTTTATGGGATTGGGGAAGTTTATACATTGGGGAAGTTTATGGGATTGGGGAAGTTTAGACATTAGGGAAGTTTATGGGATTGGGAAAGTTTATGGGATTGGGGAAGTTTATGGGATTGGGGAAGTTTATGGGATTGGGGAAGTTTATACATTGGGGAAGTTTATGGGATTGGGGAAGTTTAGACATTGGGGAAGTTTATGGATTGGGGAGTTTATGGGATTGGGGAAGTTTATGGGATTGGGGAAGTTTAGAGATTGGGGAAGTTTATGGGATTGGGGAAGTTTATGGGATTGGGGAAGTTTATACATTGGGGAAGTTTATGGGATTGGGGAAGTTTATGATTGGGAAGTTTATGGATTGGGAAGTTTATGGATTGGGGAAGTTTATGGGATTGGGGAAGTTTATGGGATTGGGGAAGTTTATATTGGGGAAGTTTATGGGATTGGGGAAGTTTAGACATTGGGGAAGTTTATGGATTGGGGAAGTTTATGGGATTGGGGAAGTTTATGGGATTGGGGAAGTTTAGAGATTGGGGAAGTTTATGGATTGGGGAAGTTTATGGGATTGGGAAGTTTATGGATTGGGGAAGTTTATGGGATTGGGGAAGTTTATGGGATTGGGGAAGTTTAGGATTGGGGAAGTTTAGATTGGGGAAGTTTATGGGATTGGGGAAGTTTATGGGATTGGGAAGTTTATGGGATTGGGGAAGTTTAGACATTGGGGAAGTTTATGGGATTGGGAAGTTTATGGGATTGGGGAAGTTTATGGGATTGGGGAAGTTTATGGGATTGGGGAAGTTTATGATTGGGGAAGTTTATGGATTGGGGAAGTTTATGGATTGGGGAAGTTTATGGATTGGGGAAGTTTATGGGATTGGGGAAGTTTAGACATTGGGGAAGTTTATGGATTGGGGAAGTTTATGGGATTGGGGAAGTTTATGGGATTGGGGAAGTTTATACATTGGGGAAGTTTATGGGATTGGGAAGTTTATGGGATTGGAGAAGTTTATGGATTGGGGAAGTTTATGGATTGGGGAAGTTTATACATTGGGGAAGTTTATGGATTGGGGAAGTTTAGACATTGGGGAAGTTTATGGATTGGGGAGTTTATGGGATTGGGGAAGTTTATGGGATTGGGGAAGTTTAGAGATTGGGGAAGTTTATGGGATTGGGGAAGTTTATGGGATTGGGGAAGTTTATGGGATTGGGGAAGTTTAGACATTGGGGAAGTTTATGGATTGGGGAGTTTATGGGATTGGGAAGTTTATGAGATTGGGGAAGTTTATGGGATTGGGGAAGTTTAGACATTGGGGAAGTTTATGGATTGGGGAGTTTATGGATTGGGGAAGTTTATGGGATTGGGGAAGTTTATACATTGGGGAAGTTTATGGGATTGGGGAAGTTTAGACATTGGGAAGTTTATGGGATTGGGAAGTTTATGGGATTGGGGAAGTTTATGGGATTGGGGAAGTTTATGGGATTGGGGAAGTTTAGACATTGGGGAAGTTTATGGATTGGGGGAGTTTATGGGATTGGGGAAGTTTATGGGATTGGGGAAGTTTAGACATTGGGGAAGTTTATGGATTGGGGAAGTTTATGGGATTGGGGAAGTTTATGGATTGGGGAAGTTTATGGGATTGGGGAAGTTTATGATTGGGGAAGTTTAGGATTGGGGAAGTTTATGGGATTGGGGAAGTTTATGGGATTGGGGAAGTTTATGGGATTGGGGAAGTTTATGGGATTGGGGAAGTTTATGGGATTGGGGAAGTTTATGGGATTGGGGAAGTTTATGGGATTGGGGAAGTTTATGGGATTGGGGAAGTTTATGGGATTGGGGAAGTTTATGGATTGGGGAAGTTTATGGGATTGGGGAAGTTTATGGGATTGGGGAAGTTTATGACATTGGGGAAGTTTATGGATTGGGGAAGTTTATGATTGGGGAAGTTTATGGATTGGGGAAGTTTATGGGATTGGGGAAGTTTATGGGATTGGGGAAGTTTATATTGGGGAAGTTTATGGGATTGGGGAAGTTTAGACATTGGGAAGTTTATGGGATTGGGAAAGTTTAGATTGGGGAAGTTTATGGGATTGGGGAAGTTTATACATTGGGGAAGTTTATGGGATTGGGGAAGTTTAGACATTGGGGAAGTTTATGGATTGGGGAGTTTATGATTGGGGAAGTTTATGGATTGGGGAAGTTTAGAGATTGGGGAAGTTTATGGGATTGGGGAAGTTTATGGGATTGGGGAAGTTTAGAGATTGGGGAAGTTTAGACATTGGGGAAGTTTATGGATTGGGGAAGTTTATGGGATTGGGAAGTTTATGGGATTGGGGAAGTTTAGACATTGGGGAAGTTTATGGGATTGGGGAAATTTATGGGATTGGGAAGTTTAGACATTGGGGAAGTTTATGGGATTGGGGAAGTTTATGGGATTGGGGAAGTTTATGGGATTGGGAAGTTTATGGGATTGGGGAAGTTTAGACATTGGGGAAGTTTATGGATTGGGGAGTTTATGGGATTGGAGAAGTTTATGAGATTGGGGAAGTTTATGGGATTGGGGAAGTTTAGATTGGGGAAGTTTATGGATTGGGGAAGTTTATGGGATTGGGGAAGTTTATGGGATTGGGGAAGTTTATACATTGGGGAAGTTTATGGGATTGGGGAAGTTTATGACATTGGGAAGTTTATGGGATTGGGAAGTTTATGGGATTGGGGAAGTTTATGGGATTGGGGAAGTTTATACATTGGGGAAGTTTATGGGATTGGGGAAGTTTAGACATTGGGGAAGTTTATGGATTGGGGAAGTTTAGACATTGGGGAAGTTTATGGGATTGGGGAAGTTTATGGATTGGGGAAGTTTATGGGATTGGGGAAGTTTATGGGATTGGGGAAGTTTATGGATTGGGGAAGTTTAGACATTGGGGAAGTTTATGGATTGGGGAAGTTTATGGGATTGGGAAGTTTATGGGATTGGGGAAGTTTAGACATTGGGAAGTTTATGGGATTGGGGAAGTTTATGAGATTGGGGAAGTTTAGACATTGGGAAGTTTATGGATTGGGGAAGTTTATGGGATTGGGGAAGTTTATGGGATTGGGAAGTTTATGGGATTGGGGAAGTTTAGACATTGGGGAAGTTTATGGGATTGGGGGAGTTTATGGGATTGGAGAAGTTTATGATTGGGGAAGTTTATGGGATTGGGGAAGTTTATGATTGGGGAAGTTTATGGATTGGGGAAGTTTATGATTGGGGAAGTTTATGGGATTGGGGAAGTTTATACATTGGGGAAGTTTATGGGATTGGGGAAGTTTAGACATTGGGGAAGTTTATGGATTGGGGAAGTTTAGATTGGGGAAGTTTATGGGATTGGGGAAGTTTATGGGATTGGGGAAGTTTATGGGATTGGGGAAGTTTAGACATTGGGGAAGTTTATGGGATTGGGGAAGTTTATGGGATTGGGGAAGTTTATGGGATTGGGGAAGTTTAGGATTGGGGAAGTTTATGGGATTGGGGAAGTTTATGGGATTGGGGAAGTTTAGGATTGGGGAAGTTTATGGGATTGGGGAAGTTTATGGGATTGGGGAAGTTTATGGGATTGGGGAAGTTTATGGGATTGGGGAAGTTTAGACATTGGGGAAGTTTATGGATTGGGGAAGTTTATGGGATTGGAGAAGTTTATGATTGGGGAAGTTTATGGGATTGGGGAAGTTTAGACATTGGGGAAGTTTATGGATTGGGGAAGTTTATGGGATTGGGGAAGTTTATGGGATTGGGGAAGTTTATGGGATTGGGGAAGTTTAGGGATTGGGAAGTTTAGATTGGGGAAGTTTATGATTGGGGAAGTTTATGGATTGGGGAAGTTTAGATTGGGGAAGTTTATGGATTGGGGAAGTTTATGGATTGGGGAAGTTTATGGATTGGGGAAGTTTAGAGATTGGGGAAGTTTATGGATTGGGGAAGTTTATGGGATTGGGGAAGTTTATGGGATTGGGGAAGTTTATGGGATTGGGGAAGTTTATGGGATTGGGGAAGTTTATGGATTGGGGAAGTTTAGACATTGGGGAAGTTTATGGGATTGGGGAAGTTTATGGGATTGGGAAGTTTATGGGATTGGGGAAGTTTATGGGATTGGGGAAGTTTATGGGATTGGGGAAGTTTATGGATTGGGAAGTTTAGACATTGGGAAGTTTATGGGATTGGGGAAGTTTATGGGATTGGGGAAGTTTATGGGATTGGGGAAGTTTATGGGATTGGGGAAGTTTATGGGATTGGGGAAGTTTATGGATTGGGAAGTTTAGATTGGGAAGTTTAGGGATTGGGGAAGTTTAGGGGGTTGGGGAAGTTTAGGGGGTTGGGGAAGTTTATGGGATTGGGGAAGTTTATGGGATTGGGAAGTTTAAGATTGGGGAAGTTTAGAGGGGAAGTTTGGGAAGTTTATGGGATTGGGGAAGTTTATGGGATTGGGGAAGTTTATGGGATTGGGGAAGTTTAGGGGGATTTTTTAACGATATGCGAAGGTTTGACTTGGTTTAAGGAGCAAAAATTCCGATTTAATTGTCTAATAACTTGAAAATAGGATGGTCAAGTTGAACAAAATCATGGAATTAATCAGAGTTAACACTCTACTGACTTATATTTGGACAAGAAAGAGTTCGGCACAAGAATTACAAAAGCGCACAAGTGGAAAACACAGTAAACTGAATAAATGACATTTTTGTTAAAATCTTCAACTCAAGCTCTGTTTTGGAACATTTAATTCAAGTAGTATGCTTAGCGCATAGGGTCGGCAAACCTCGGCCAGCGACTCTCTAACACTCTCCATCCGGTCCTCGGGTCCTTTAAAACTTCACAATAGCAATCTGACTCTTCTCTCCCCTCTCATACCCTCTTCTCTTCTCCCCTCTCATACCCTCTTCTCTTCTCTCCCCTCTCATACCCTCTTCTCTTCTCTCCCCTCTCATACCCTCTTTCTCTTCTCTCCCCTCTCATACCCTCTTGTCTTCTCTCCCCTCTCATACCCTCTTCTCTTCTTCCCTCTCATACCCTCTTCTCTTCTCCCCTCTCATACCCTCTTCTCTTCTCTCCCTCTCATACCCTCTTGTCTTCTCTCCCCTCTCATACCCTCTTCTCTTCTCTCCCCTCTCATACCCTCTTTCTCTTCTCTCCCCTCTCATACCCTCTTGTCTTCTCTCCCCTCTCATACCCTCTTCTATTCTTCCCTCTCATACCCTCTTCTCTTCTCCCCTCTCATACCCTCTTTCTCTTCTCTCCCCTCTCATACCCTATTTCTCTTCTCTCCCCTCTCATACCCTCTTTCTCTTCTCTCCCCTCTCATACCCTCTTTCTCTTCTCTCCCCTCTCATACCCTCTTTCTCTTCTCTCCCCTCTCATACCCTCTTCTCTTCTCTCCCCTCTCATACCCTCTTTCTCTTCTCTCCCCTCTCATACCCTCTTCTCTTCTCTCCCCTCTCATACCCTCTTCTCTTCTCTCCCCTCTCATACCCTCTTTCTCTTCTCTCTCCTCTCATACCTCTTCTCTTCTCTCCCTCCTCTCCTCTCCCTCTCTCTCTCTTCTCTCCATCCTTCCTCTCCCTTTTACTCTGCCTCATCTGCTCCCCTCTTAGATCTTTTCTTATCTCATCTCACGTCTCCCCTCCTCTCTCATCTGGCCCGCAGCCATAAGTTGCGTTCTGTTTCTGGCCACTTGAGGTAAAAAAGTTTGCCGACCTCAGGCTCGGCGCGGTGCACCAATCAGTATTTTTACGATCATGAAAACGCAATCTTAAATACTTACTGACTAGTAGAGCATAGTGGATATAAAATTTCGTATAGAGAATGG
>NIVC01003325.1:0-15000 GCA_002269645.1 Macrostomum lignano
TACTGTACCAGATTGTGACCTGTACTGTACCAGATTGTGACCTGTACTGTACAGATTGTGACCTGTACTGTACCAGATTGTGACCTGTACTGTACCAGATTGTGACCTGTACTGTACCAGATTGTGACCTGTACTGTACCAGATGTGACCTGTACTGTACCAGATTGTGACCTGTACTGTACCAGATTGTGACCTGTACTGTACAGATTGTGAATGTCTACATGTACCTGTACTGTACCACATTGGAGTTTAGCTGTACTGTACCAGATTAGTCTAGCTGTACTGTACCAGATTGTGACCTGTACTGTACCAGATTGAGTCTAGCTGTACTGTACCAGATTGTGACCTGCTACTTATCACATTTTGGAGTTTAGCTGTAGCTGTACCAGATTAGAGTCTAGTTATACTGTACAAGATTGTGACCTGTACTGTACCAGATTGGAGTCTATCTGTAATGTACCCAGATTTGAGTCTAGCTGTACTGTATCAGATTGGAGTCTAGTTGTACCGTACCAGATTGTTACTGTACTGTACCTAAATTAGGGTCTGTAAGCACTGTACCAGATTAGGAGTCTGTAAGCACTGTATCAGATTAGGGGTCTGTAAGCACTGTACCAGATTAGGGCTGTAAGCACTGTACCAGATTAGGGGTCTGTAAGCACTGTAACAATCTTCAATTTCCACACCCCAGGTGCCACTACTGGGCGGTGATCCGTGCCGGTCATTTGTTTTTATTCCGCAACGCCGAGAAGTCTGCAATTTGTCAAAAAGTACCACCTGCTGTGCCATACTAGTAAGCTTCCAATTTGTTTAAACTGTTATGATTTCAGCGGATTTCTCGATCTTGTAGAGAAAATTTATAACTGGGATACATTATGAGATGCTACTATAAGTAGGCTACACTAAGCAAATATATTACATAATGGAAGGCTTCAGTTCAATGCTAGAAAGAGTGAGACGAAAGATGGCATTTCTCGGGTTGTGCGCAATTCAATTGGCCTAGCTCTCGCTAGCCCAATGTTCTTAGGGTCGCCCTGGAGGGGCTGTGCCTGATCTAAAAATAACCCTTTTTATTGCTATCCAATCAATTTGGCCCTCGGCCTTGGGTTAGGGGGGGGGGTGTACCTGGAGTGAGTTGGAGATCTGGACTGCAGTGTGGCTAGAACGGGACTTGAGCCCCCCCCCTGAGGCTGGCCCCGGGTTAGGGTTCAGGTGCTCCTCCCATTCTGCCATTCTTTGTGTTTTTATCTGGGCTGGCATCCCGTGTTTTTATCCCTTTGTATTTTACCCGACCATTAGATTGCCATTCCAAATCTTGGAGTTATGAGCTCTGCCCTACCTGCCCGGTCCATCTGTTGTCTCCTCTGGTTGTCTCCCTGCCTATTGTGTCTTGGCTCTCATCTCTGACAGTGGATTGGAGTCCTAGCTGGGCTGGATGTTCGTCCCGAATCGGGGAAAACCGGCTGAGTCCGGTTTCCTCTTGCCCCTTGTGCCCCTCTCCGCCGCCCCCTTGGCCTGGCCTCCAATATAGAGCTGGATAAGTGATACCCTTGAGGCTTGCAGCCCTATAAGAGGATTTTAGGAGCTTTTACCCCTTGACAGGAGACTCGCTCTCGGAAACAAGCCTTCCAGACTCACTCCAATATTAAGCCATTTCCGTAGACTTCAGGATATTCCCTGCTCTCGACCGCTTTCAGTAGTAACCCAAACATTTTTTATTCCAATTATTTTTTCGCGCACTCCCGAGATCTGTCTGCTGGGTGGTGGCCTGGGTGGAATTTCCTTGCACCGTCCCTGATTCCACTAATATTGGGTTGGCGGTGTCTTAGTCCATAAGGCTTGGGTTAGTAGCTCCCCTGGCCCAGACGTCAGGGTCCAACCTCGGGGTATCTCGGCTAAGGCCCCTGGAAGTGCCCCTCAGCGGCAGAGCCCCTCCCAGAGCTGATCCGCGGGTAGCCCCCGCTTCCCACACCCGTTTAACAACAACAGATCTCCTATTAGCACTCCTATCTCCTATGATGCTGGGGATCTGCGGATAGAGCAGGTGATGCTGGGGATCTGCGGTGGTGATTCTGGGGATCTGCGGGTGGTGATTCTGGGGATCTGCGGGTGGTGATTCTGGGGATCTGCGGGTGGTGATTCTGGGGATCTGCGGGTGGTGATTCTGGGATCTGTGGATGGAGATGTGATGCTGGAGATCTGCGGGTGGTGACTCTGGGGATCTGTGGATGGAGGATGCTGGGGATCTGCGGGTGGAGCAGGTGATGCTGGGGATCTGCGGGTGGAGCAGGTGATTTTGGGGATCTGCGGATGGAGGATGTGATGCTGGGGATCTGCGGATAGAGCAGGTGATGCTGGGGATCTGCGGATAGAGCAGGTGATGCTATGGATCTGTGGATAGAGCAGGTGATGCTGGGGATCTGTGGATAGAGCAGGTGATGCTGGGGATCTGCGGATAGAGCAGATGATGCTGAGGATTTGTGCATGGAGCAGGTGATGCTGAGGATTTGTGCATGGAGCAGGTGATGCTGGGGATCTGCGGATAGAGCAGGTGATGCTGGGGATCTGTGGATAGAGCAGGTGATGCTGGGGATCTGCGGATAGAGCAGATGATGCTGAGGATTTGTGCATGGAGCAGGTGATGCTGAGGATTTGTGCATGGAGCAGGTGATGCTGGGGATCTGCGGATAGAGCAGGTGATGCTGCGGATCTGTGGATAGAGCAGGTGATGCTGAGGATTTGTGCATGGAGCAGGTGATGCTGGGAGCTGTGCATGGAGCAGGTGATGCTGGGGAGCTGTGCATGGAGCATGCAATTTCACGATGTTTACCGCGAACCGAAAAACTAACCAACCAACCACAGCTTCGACTCGATGGAGAAGCGACACCACAGGCCGAAGGGCATGCTGTTTTGCCGGCTGCGAGCTCGCACGGACGCCACGGTGTGTCGGCCCGAGTCCAGCGGCGAGCTTGAGCTCGGCTGGACGGACGCGTACAGCTGGGAGCGGCCCCTGAAGAACAGCGTCGGAGGCCGGGAGGGCAAGTCCGCCGAGCTTGACGAGCTGGCAAGGCGTCGACGCGAAGAAGGTCTGCTGGCCTACGCGCAGGTTGATGATCGCGCTGCGCTCGCAGGCCAAAGCCGACGCTCTTGAAGCAGCAGAAGCTGGTGAAAACTCCATTGCCCAAGTCAACGGAGCCTTCTCTGGAGAAAGCGACAGCGCGGACGTGACAAACTTCGACAGCATGCACGACATTCCGCTGCCGAGGCGAACGCCGAAGGTTTGAAATTATTTGCAGGGATTTTGTAGGTAGAGACTCGACCTGATCTCCTTCCAGAATCTTCTCCTTTGTCCACAGATCCCCAGCATCACCTGCTCCATCCACAGATCCCCAGCATCACTTGCTCCATCCACAGATCCCCAGCATCACATGCTCCATCCACAGATCCGCAGCATCACCTGCTCCATCCACAGATCCTCAGCATCACCTGCTTCATCCACAGATCCCCAGCATCACATGATCCATCCACAGATCCTCAGCATCACCTGCTGCATCCACAGATCCTCAGCATCACCTGCTGCATCCACAGTTCCCCAGCATCACCTGCTCCATCCACAGATCCTCAGCATCACCTGCTGCATCCACAGATCCTTAGCATCACCTGCTACACCCTATCTCTTATCACCTGATCCTCATCAAACCCATCCCTTCTGACGCTGAGCTGGCAAAGCCGCTTGTGTCGCATGCGGTTCTCACGGAGCTGCACCCGCCCCCAAATACCCTCAGAAGTTCCCATTCGCCAACTTCGGCCTCAAAAAGTCCAAACCGAACTCCTACGAAGAGTCGTTCGGCACGCTACCCAGGCAGATTCCGGACGATCCGCAGCCGAGTTTTGAAACGCCGGCCGATGAGGCGATCTACGATGACGCCATGGATTCTGGAATGACGGCAGCCTTAGCCAACAGGCAGTCTGAATCGCAGGTGGAAGAGGTCTACGATGAGGCAACGGAGTCTCCACAACCGTCGGCTGAACTGGCGACCGGCCATGCCGACGAGGACCACTACGAAATTCCAGATGCCACCGACCCACCTGCTGCAAAGGCCTGGATGACTTCGAACAATGACTCGAGACCTTCACGACCGCAGCAGCCGCTGCCACCGAAGCCTCGATTGCCTGCTGCCGCTACAGCTGCCTCTGGTTTTGCTTCTGCTTCTGCCGCTGGCGGGCTGGAGAAAATGGTGACCAGCTACCAGCCGATCGACGCGTCAGTGAGATATTTCTATCAGGCCTATCAGAACCCGGCTGGACAAGCGGCTGAAGCTACTGTGTGAGTCTGATTGGCTGTGTCTGATTAGTAGCTGTGTCTGATTGGCTGTGTCTGATTGGCGGTGTCTAATTAGCTGTGTCTGATTGGCTGTGTCTGATTGGTAGCTGTGTCTGATTGGCTGTGTCTGATTGGCGGTGTCTAATTGGCTGTGTCTGATTGGCTGTGTCTGATTGGCGGTGTCTAATTGGCTGTGTCTGATTGGTAGCTGTGTCTGATTGGCTGTGTCTGATTGGCTGTGTCTAATTGGCTGTGTCTGATTGGCTGTGTCTGATTGGCGGTGTCTAATTGGTTGTGTCTGATTGGCTGTGTCTGATTGGCGGTGTCTAATTGGCTGTGTCTGATTGGCTGTGTCTGATTGGCTGTGTCTCATTGGTGGCTGTGTCTCATTGGCTGTGTCTGGGATTACGGAACTGACCTAAAAACAGGTCATGTGAGACGTATAGACATCCAGGACACCCAGGTGCCCTCAACAGTTACTCTAGAGAGCCCGAGATACTAAAACGACCCTCAAATTTCCCAACAGGAAGCTCTACCAAACCCCGCGCGGCACTTTCTGCGTTGTTGGTTTCACATCCAGCAAGCCGCTTAAAGTGTTTCTGCTGCTCGTGCAGACTGGCAGACGGGTGGCCACCTATCAGGTGTGCGAGCAGAGCGGCGGGTTCAAGGTGCTGCCATCGGAGGAGCGCCACCACAGCATGAGCCAGCTGCTGTACCACCACCACATCTTTGACCTGCCCGTTAGCGATTCCAATCCAGAGACCGGGGTCCGGCTCCTTAGACCGCTTGACGGCGATGAGTGAGAAGATGGAAGGGCGGAGAAACAGACAGACGGACAGACAGACAGACACACAGGCAGACAGACAGACAGACAGACAGACAGGCAGACAGACAGACAGACAGACAGACAGACAGACAGACAGACAGACAGACACACAGGCAGACAGACAGACAGGCAGGCAGACAGGCAGACAAACAGACAGACAGACAGACAGACAGACAGACAGGCAGGCAGGCAGACAGACAGACAGACAGACAGACAGACAGACAGGCAGACAGGCAGACAGGCAGACAGACAGACAGACAGACAGACAGACAGACAGACAGACAGACAGGCAGACAGGCAGACAGACAGGCAGACAGACAGACAGACAGACAGACAGACAGACAGACAGACAGGCAGACAGGCAGACAGACAGACAGACAGACAGACAGACAGACAGACAGACAGACAGGCAGACAGACAGACAGGCAGACAGACAGACAGACAGGCAGACAGGGAGACAGACAGACAGGCAGACAGGCAGACAGGCAGACAGGCAGACAGGCAGACAGACACACAGACAGACAGGCAGACAGGCAGACAGGCAGACAGACAGACAGGCAGACAGGCAGACAGGCAGACAGGGAGACAGACACACAGACAGACAGACAGACAGGCAGACAGGGAGACAGACAGACAGGCAGACAGACAGGCAGACAGGCAGACAGACAGACAGGCAGACAGGCAGACAGGCAGACAGGGAGACAGGGAGACAGGCAGACAGGCAGACAGGCAGACAGGCAGACAGGCAGACAGACACACAGACAGACAGGCAGACAGGCAGACAGGCAGACAGGGAGACAGACACACAGACAGACAGACAGACAGGCAGACAGGGAGACAGACAGACAGGCAGACAGGCAGACAGACACACAGACAGACAGGCAGACAGGCAGACAGGCAGACAGGCAGACACACAGAAAGACAGACAGACAGACAGACAGACAGACAGGCAGACAGACAGACAGACAGGCAGACACACAGACAGACAGAGAGACAGGCAGACAGGGAGACAGACAGACAGGCAGACAGACACACAGACAGACACAGACTTGCAAGCCTTAATTTCATCACTGCAGAGCCATCAGTTTTCACTGTGCTGCAGCTTGGACCCTGGGCGACCGGGTCCTGTGTCAAAAGTAAGTTTCAAAATTCCATTAGCATAAATCATTTAATCTGCCCAGCACCGATAAGCGCTGAAAGATCAAAACCCGCAAATTTCGCAGGCTGTTTGGAGGCGCGCCGAGCGGCACATTTGCCGCCGTGAGCGACGCAGCGACCAATCGCCTGTTCCTGTACGCCTCTCACAATGGCCAGCTCGTTAAGCTGCCCCTGGAGCGCTCGGCTGTGAGTGACAAAGAGAGTGACAGAATGATAGTGAGAGTGACAAAGAGAGTGACAAAGAGAGTGACAGAATGATAGTGAGAGTGACAAAGAGAGTGACAAAGAGAGTGACAGAATGATAGTGAGAGTGACAAAGAGAGTGACAGAATGATAGTGAGAGTGACAAAGAGAGTGACAGAATGATAGTGAGAGTGACAATGAGAGTGCCAGAATGATTTTAGAGTGACAATGAGAGTTGGTGAGACCTGGTTACCCTAGAGTTGCTTCATGCCGTGAATAAGATAGCCTTATAGAGCCAACTGAAATAATTGCAGGGCAAGATTTGGGCCGAGCCACTCGTGAAATTCTCTTCACTGGAGGAGCTGCTGGTCCACTATCACCAGCATGAACTGGAGCTGACACTGAATAACAGCCAGAGACGCATGGGTCTCCGCCTGACGACCCCCTGTCAGCTGTCCGAGTGAGTCATCAAGTACATGTACATCCTGACGGTTGGAGATGCTCAAGATTTTAGATCGAGTCAATAAGTTTATAATATTTTAACACTAGGACAGAATCGAGGTAAAAGTGACAGACAGACACACAGAAAGACAGACAGACAGACAAACAGACAGACAGACAGACAGACAGACACAAAGACAGACAGGCAGACAGACAGACACTAAGACAGACAGACAGACAGACACTAAGACAGACAGACAGACACTAAGACAGACAGATAGACAGACACTAAGACAGACAGACAGAGGTAATCTACCCGAATCTACCCGCCAATCAGCGAGGGGGAGGCCTCGGAGGCGGGGTGGGACAGGCCGAGGAGTGGGGTCGCTCCCTTAGAGGGTCCGATTGCTTGGAATTTCCGATTAGCTGGGTATTGTGGGGCAAGAGATTCTATTGGTCGAGAAAGCATTTAGAAGGGCACCGATTTCCTCGGAATTTCCGAGTTGAGGGGTATGTGAGGAAGGAATTCGATTGGTCGAGAGTCCTGGTGGTCCGAGCATGATTTCGTTGGTCAACACACCCCGCCTCCAGGGCCTCCCCATCGCTGATTGGCCAGCTAATCAGCAACGTGCACCAGACCGTACCATTTCCTACTACTCCTAATCAACCGGATTAGAAAAAGCAATCCGGAAATTTCCGATTTCCCCCTCCAGACAAGTTGAGCGGAACATCAAGCGCTACCTGGGCCAGCAGATCGAGGAGGAGACCGAAGAGCTCCCGGGCTGCGGGACCCGCGGAGGCAGCGTACTCATCGAGACCAAGAAACTCGGACCCGTCACCGTGCAGAACGAGAGCAGCACCGACCTGTCGCTGGAGCCCGTGCCAATCCTGCAGGTGAAGCTGTCCAACAGCTACCAGTACAAGGGCCCGATCGATGTCAAATCCAGCGAATATCGCTGCTTCGATGTAAGCCAATTGTTGATTGCATGCGTTTTTATTAGTTTGAAGCAGGGGCTAGGTGTGCACCCCGGCGAGAGGCATTACTGAGCAGGCACACACTCACACAGGAGGGCCCCACTTTATTTATCATTAGACATGTACACTTCACTGTGCCATGGGGGCCGGGCCTCAAGGCCGTTAATTGCACGAGCAGAGCCAAGCCGAGATTCCGATTTAGCCCCAAAATAATTTGACTTCACCTGGAATCGAGACTGAGCTTGCTTGGACATCAGAGCCCCGCGCTTGACCACCGGCCCCCATTAAGCTCAGGAAGGATGTACAGCAGCTGACTTTCCTGGGGGGGGGGGTTGGCTCTTATGGTGCAATCAAGTCTTAAAAGCAATAAGAAAGCAATTCCCATTTCCAGGAGACCTTCACAGTCAGACGCAATCCAGAGATGACATTCGACAGTCTGGAGAAGCTCATGCTCTACGTTAGTTCGCATCATCAGAAGTTGCGTTAAAAAGTTCCCGAAAGGTGTCGTAACTGATTGACTATCACAAGATATTACATTATTGGTAACTTACAGTCTGTACTTTGCTTACCCCAGAGTTGCCTTCCGATAAAGCAAATTCAATTGATTTTAATTGAGCAAACATTTTCCAACAGCATCTCAATAAAACATACTCGTACTGACTGATTGTTTTCTCTATTTTTATATACTGTAATCCGATTTTACTCACCTAATTAGACTTCCTAAACAAAACAGTTCCAAATCTTTCCTCATGTTCACAGTGAAGTCCCACTTGAAGCTATGGTTTGTACGAGTGCTACAATGTTGTAGTTTAGACTTGCTCTTCTAGCAGTGGCCCTTGGTTTAAAAGTCCATTAGGGAAGGTGGTCAACTTTATTCAAGCATATTGGACCATGGACAACAGGTTTATTGATAGAATAGCAAAAACAAAAATGTGTCACTTTCTTGTAGCCAATAGTCGAATTCACGGTCCGCTCCCCAGTTAGACCGGTGTTTGATGAAACTCCACAAGGTACGCCATCACCTAACACAACCCGGATGTAAGTTCGGAAATTTTGTTTTCTAATGATAGGCAATGATTGGTCACAAACATTTTTCTTCTGAAACGGGTTCCTAAATGTCTATTAGGGGTCACAGGGTGCATATTTACTCTATGGTTAGAATATGGGGCTTCGGCCCCTCACTTCTAAGCGACGCTCTGCCTCTGCACCCCGCTAGCAGCGGGAGATGTCTATGGTAAAAAGCCTACCTAACAACACATTATTATCACCCCTCCTCTTTTTCGAGTTGTTGTCTATGGCCAAACTAACCAACAGAAGAAGACCAAAAAGGCAGGGGCTGTGTGCACCCATAAGCGACATTGTCTCACAACTGGTGAGAGGCATTATTGCCCATTCCGCCGACTCCCGCGGATGCGTACGCAGTCATACGCACAGGCAAACCCTCATACAGGAGTGCACAGCGGTCCTAGCTTTATTTATCGTTAGGCATGTACACTTCACTGTGCCTTGGGGTGGGGGTTGGCCTTCAAGGGCGTTAATTGCACGAGCAGAGCCAAGCCGAGATTCCAATTGCAAATGCAAAACATGCATAGAATTCACATGCCAGTACATTCAATGTACATTTCGTATTCCAAATATTTCACACTCACTAAGACCATCTTTCATGCGCTATAACCAAGCTAAGAAATTCGGACTAATAATATAAACACATAAAACAAGTTTTTTTCGATATAGAATTGCTTAACAATATGACAAAGAGTATCTTTTTTTATTTATTTTTTCTTTCAAATGTAAACAAAACTGAAATTTATGTATCACTATTGTTTTGACCTTCATTTGTACGCTGTTGGCAACAACAATCAATATGTAGCTGGCATAATGCCGAAGAAAAAAACGTCTTTATTCAGCAGAAAAATTGCACTTAGAGAATCTGGACGGATATTAATAAAAGGCCAAAGGCAAAATAAAAAGGTGAAATAAAAGCAGAAAATCTGGTGACTAGAGATTAGACAAATCATAGTAAAACACGATCGATCACAGGACTACTGCAAAAAGATAAATATTAAAATTTAACGCGGTTTTGTGCAAAAAAGTACATGTTAAAATTGTTAAAGAAAATAGTCATTGGTATTTTTATCCGGCGAACAAGACTACTTGTCAGTAGCATCACAGTAGTCTCGCCTACAGCAGCTGGCAGGAGCAGCAGGAGTTGCTGGGCTGAGCGGCACCGCCTGCAGGCGGCTGCTTCTGCGGAATGTAAGAGAAACTCGGCGGCAGGTCGAAGCTCGGGCCATCGAACAGCATCCTGCGGGTGCAGTGCCGGGCGGCTGTCCGTCTGTCTGTCTGTTTGTCTGTCTTAATGTCTGTCTGTCTGTCTGTCTGTTTGTCTATTTGTCTGTCTGTCTGTCTGTCTGTCTGTCTGTCTGTGTGTGTCTGTCGGTCTATCTGTCTGTCTGTCTGTCTGTCTGTCTGTCTGTCTATCTGTCTGTGTGTCTGTCTGTCTTAATGCCTGTCTGTCTGTCTGTCTGTCTGTCTGTCTGTCTGTCTGTCTATCTGTCTGTGTGTCTGTCTGTCTTAATGCCTGTCTGTCTGTCTGTCTGTCTGTCTGTCTGTCTATCTGTCTGTCTGTCTGTCTATCTGTCTGTCTATCTGTCTGTGTGTGTGTCTGTCTTAATGCCTGTCTGTCTGTCTGTCTGTCTGTCTGTCTGTCTATCTGTCTGTCTGTCTGTCTATCTGTCTGTCTATCTGTCTGTGTGTCTGTCTGTCTGTCTGTCGAGAGCTCAAACAGTGAACTGTGAACACAGTATTGAACGCACCTGACAACGGTGAGTCGGTATCGTCCGTTGTAAGCCAGCTCAGGCCTGTAGGTGAGCTCTGTATTAATGGACGCAGCAGTCGGGTCCACGTACATGTTGAATGTCTCGGCAGTGAGAACTCTACAGTCTGAAAGCAAGAGCAAGTTTCAAAGTAGTTTATGAGAAATCTTGTTTAAGAGGACTCTAGTTTATGAGCAATGTAGTTTGTGGGGACTCTAATTTATGAGGATTCTAGTTGTCCCAGATTGAGGAATCAGAAGCGCACGTAAACACTGGAGCCACTCACTGGCCTTGGCGGCGCCATCAAGCAGTCGCTGCATGAATCTGTTCAGCGGTTCGAAACTCTTCACCGAGATCCGGTCGGGCACAAACAGCTTCGAGGTCACCAGGCCCGAGTTTGTGGGCAGGCCTGTCTGCAGCCCGGCTGTGAGAGGCGACTTCACGTAGGCCACCTGGGTGGGGAATTAATGAGGGATTTCGCTTGATTTCAGATCTATCACTTCTGTACACACTTCTTTGAACACACATCCCTGTGTACAATCTTTGTACACACCTCTGAACAAACCTCTGTACACATCCATCTGTACACACCTCTGAAAAAAACTCTGTACACATCCATCTGTACACACCCATCTGTACACACCCATCTGTACACATCCATCTGTACACACCCATCTGTACACACCCATCTGTACACATCCATCTGTACACACCCATCTGTACACACCCATCTGTACACACCCATCTGTACACACCCATCTGTACACACCCATCTGTACACACCCATCTGTACACCTATCTGTACACATCCATCTGTACACACCCATCTGTACACACCCATCTGTACACACCCATCTGTACACACCCATCTGTACACATCCATCTGTACACACCCATCTGTACACATCCATCTGTACACACCCATCTGTACACATCCATCTGTACACACCCATCTGTACACATCCATCTGTACACATCCATTTGTACACATCCATCTGTACACATCCATCTGTACACGTTTCTGAAGAAATATCTGTACACATCCATCTGTACACACCCATCTGTACACATCCATCTGTACACACCCATCTGTAAACATCCATCTGTACACATCCATATGTACACACCCATCTGTACACACCCATCTGTACACATCCATCTGTACACACCCATCTGTACACATCCATCTGTACACGCCTCTGAACAAATATCTGTACACATCCATCTGTACACGCCTCTGAACAAATATCTGTACACACCCATCTGTACACGCCTCTGAACAAATATCTGTGCATATCTATCCGTACACACATCTGTACACATCCTTCTGTAAACATCTCTGTACCGGTACACCTCTCTGTACACATTTCCCCTGAGCACAGCTCTCCTCACCCGGATGCAGGTGTGCTCCCTGAAGGGCACGCCAGCCGGCAGGAACTCATAAGACATGTTGCCGTCAAGTTGCAGCAGTTTGTTCATGTTGCTGGGCCCCAGCTGCTGCTGATCGTCCGCCTCGCGTTGACTGCGCAGAGCGATTTGCACCGGGCTCATTAGGAAGTCTGCGGGTGTATCGGTATGGGTATGGGACACTTTTGCTAGGTAAGCACACGTGGGAGACGTGGGAGACAGGAAAAGCAGGCCAGATAAAGGATAGGAATGATAGAGATTATAGGAGATGGGAAACTACTCGTAGGATAGGGGGAAGGAGAGACGAGGAGAGATAAGAGGGGAGACGGGAGAGAGGAGATGGGAGATGGGAAGTGAAAGAGGGGAGACGGGATAGGGGAGATGGGAGACGGGAGAGGGGAGATGGGAGACGGGAGAGGGGAGATGGGAGACGGGAGAGGGGAGATGGGAGACGGGAGAGGGGAGATGGGAGACGGGAGAGGGGAGATGGGAGGGGAGACGGGAGAGGGGAGATGGGAGATCGGAGAGGGGAGATCGGAGATCGGAGAGGGGAGATAGGAGATGGGAATTGGAAGAAGGGAGACGGGATAGGGGAGATGGGAGACGGGAGAGGGGAGATGGGAGGGGAGACGGGATAGGGGGGTTGGGAGATCGGAGAGGGGAGATGGGCAAGGCAAGAGAGTAGAGACAGAACAAGTACATAGAGCACCAACCGCAGGTGGTGATGTTGAAGCTCTGCACGTCGGTGACCCGAGCTCCGGTGAGAGTGGAGGCAAACGACAGCGCATTGGTCAGAACAGTCTGGTAATCTTCGTATCGATTTGGCGCGGGAATGATCATGCTGTGCCTGTGCAAGTTGCTGTGCATTTGGCGGGGCTTGTAGTCCGGGTGCACGTCTGGCACGAATACCTGGATAGAGTTAGCGGGAGACTTGGTATTATTGGATTCCTATCAAGCATATCTCTCTTGTCAATATTTTAAGGCTCTTTCTTATAGGGTTTTAGGGCGATTTCTTTTAGGGTTTTAGGGCGATTTCTTATAAGGTTTTAGGGCGATTTCTCATAGGGTTTTAGGGCGATTTCTCATAGGGTTTTAGGGCGATTTCTTATAGGGTTTTAGGGCGAATTCTCATAGGGTTTTAGGGCGATTTCTCATAGGGTTTTAGGGCGATTTCTCATAGGGTTTTAGGGCGATTTCTCATAGGGTTTTAGGGCGATTTCTCATAGGGTTTTAGGGCGATTTCTCATAGGGTTTTAGGGCGATTTCTCATAGGGTTTTAGGGCGATTTCTCATAGGGTTTTAGGGCGATTTCTTATAGGGTTTTAGGGCGATTTCTCATAGGGTTTTGGGGCGATTTCTCATAGGGTTTTAGGGCGATTTCTCATAGGGTTTTAGGGCGATTTCTCATAGGGTTTTAGGGCGATTTCTTATAGGGTTTTAGGGCGATTTCTCATAGGGTTTTAGGGCGATTTTTCATGAGTTTTTTAAGCGATTTCTCATGAGGTGTTTAAGCGATTTCTCATGAGGTGTTTAAGCGATTTCTCATGAGGTGTTTAAGCGATTTCTCATAGGGTTTTAGGGCGATTTCTCATAGGGTTATAGGGCGAGTTCTCATAGGGTTATAGGACGAGTTCTCATAGGGTTATAGGGCGAGTTCTCATAGGGTTTTAGGGCGAGTTCTCATATGGTTATAGGGCGAGTTCTCATAGGGTTTTAGGGCGAGTTCTCATAGGGTTTCAGGACGATCCATAGAATTCCATAGTCGCAAGGCCAACTGCGCCAACCTTGATCCCGATCTCCTGCCGCGGCAGCGGGTCTCCCACAATGTAGAACAGCCGGTAATAAAACAGCCGCATCCTGCTGACCTCTGCCAGGTGCCACTGAACCGTGGCGTCCAAGTCGAACTTTCGCTGATCAACTGCACACCGAAGCAGCATGGTCTGGACACCGCAGATCCTGCCAGGCGGAGGACTGGCCGACAGCCATTCGTTGATCCTGGGCAGAAACTCGGACAGCGGCTCAACAAAGGGCACGGAGAACTCTTTAGTAAAGGTTGGCACACAGGCGGACATGCCGTAGTTGTCCATGCCGCCAGCGGACTCGTCAAAGCCGAACCCGGGCCGCACTTGAGCGGCAATGGTTCGCTGCTCAATTCTCGGCATAGCGTTGATGTACCAGATCTGGGTTGGCTCGATCTCCTTCAGGCTGGCCCGCGGCTCCTGCCGGCACCACAGGCGGAGCCCGACGACGAAGGCGCGGATGAGGCGGCCAGGCTCGTGCTGCAGGGCCGCCTCGGGCTGCAGCTCGCCCTGCATGTTGGCCATCCGCTCGATGCACTCGCACCGGACCAGGGCGGAGATGCCGCGGTTGCTCGCCAGCCAGTTGTTGGCGGCCGACACCACCGTGCTTGAGGGATAGAATGGATGCACTTTTGAGAACGAAAAGTACATGTGCACTTTTAGCGATGGAAAATTTAATAGATGCGCATGAGACTCTGAAAAAAGAGTTGATTTGATAGATACTCGTAGCTATGAGATTCTGAAAGAGATTTGATTGATGGTAATGAGATTCTGAGAGAGATGGGGAATGAGGCTCCCAGAGAGATTTGACAGTCAGGCATGAGACTCTGAGAGAGATTTGACAGACGGGCATGAGACTCTGAGAGAGATTTGACAGTCAGGCATGAGACTCTGAGAGAGATTTGACAGACGGGCATGAGACTCTGAGAGAGATTTGACAGTCAGGCATGAGACTCTGAGAGAGATTTGACAGTCAGGCATGAGACTCTGAGAGAGATTTGACAGTCAGGCATGAGACTCTGAGAGAGATTTGACAGTCAGGCATGAGACTCTGAGAGAGATTTGGCAGTC